>JAOYNN010044454.1:0-12481 GCA_025770095.1 Goniobranchus kuniei | reverse complement strand
TTTTGAACTTATATGGATGATATGATAACCTTTCATGAACTGATATTTTCCCAATTTTGTTGTTAAATTATAAATAAGAGAACTTAATGCATTTTGTGATCTTGGGCCCAAAAGAATGGGAAACTTTTGAATTTGTTCAACTTTGCAAGAGTTGCCAGATTTAATGAAATTGCAACAAAATTGGTCATTTCAGAATTTGAAGCACATGGTCAATGATTTCTCTGGGTATATCCCTCACCTATGCCATCTGTCACTTTCATACCGCTCTAGGCTATTACTCCTACTATACATAAGATACATACTGATAGTTCACATGCCAAAATGAAATGCCTAGGTGGTACGCGAAAAGTAAAAAGTCCATGACAGGGATAAGCAGCCTCTGGTTATTCACTTTTCTTTTTTATTCTGGGCTTCACACTCGTCTAAAAAAAAAACCCAACAAATAAACAAATCTGTCATACTAAAGATTCCAACAAAAGGCATTTTATTAAAGAAAGATAAATGTTGTAGGCTATTTCTTATGTGGCCAAAACTAGGCCATAGGCCATCCTTGCATAGTATTTCCATTTATTGTTGATACTGAGAGGCAAACACATAACATTGCTGAAATATTACAAAAGCTTTTCACATCGAAGAAGATTAACAAGTACATGCAATTATCTGTTTAGATAAATATGTGAGTCTTTTTAAACTTATTTCAATATTCAGTCAGCACCTGACTGGCCAATAAGCTGAGAGATACCAATGATGGCATAAGGGCTTGGGATAAATCCAGACTCTGAAGATTCTGATGAGTGAGAGCTGTCACAACAACAGGCATTAGTGTCCCAAGAATAGTGCTTTTCGCCAGCCGCTCAAAACCAGTCAGCCAGCTTTCCAGCTCTCCATTGGCACAAGAAGTAAGGGCAGCATTACATGTTTCTAAGAAGCTTTCTAACACCTGGCAAGCACCATCAATCATTTTAGACACCAGAGCAAGCACATAATTGTGGATGGCCTGAAAGAACAAGAAACAGTTGTCATAACTAGGCAATTTTGAGGAATCAAACATGTTTTTTTGTAAAATTACGTATACAAACTTGAAAATTAATGACCTCAATACAAAATCCAAATTTTTCATACAACTAAAATTCCAATTCATTTACATCTCCTTAAAAATACCATCTCATGGTTTTTTGTATTTCATCAAGTATGAAAAACTGGAGAAAAATTAAAATCCAAGACTTCACCAACGTCGTAAATAGGTAAATAAGCCAGGCTTAAGGTTAAATATGCTGGAGTATGAAACTCTAGTAAATGTTCACTTTAAACCAAAACTTGTATTTTAATGCAGTTTTATGCACTCCACCCTGTTTTTTCTACTGAGTCTTCTATTTTTCTACAATATCACCTAAGCATGTTCAGTAATCATCCCAATCCTTTTCTTCTTTTTCTTCCAATGAGGGCCAGTCATTTTCCATAATTACAATATTTTGCATTTAATTTTCTCAGAGACTGAGGGGCAAGAAAAGGAATCAAGTGGGCTTCCAAGTATTTTTTTCCATATAAATCTATAAACCCCACATTTGTTTTATTTTCATACAGGCAGGCCAAACTGACCAAAAGTCTTGCTTCCGCCAGAGGCTTAAATGAAGATGAGTCCCATTGAAAAATCTACGAACCACAGCATAAGTAGGCTAAAATAAAATCTTACTGAACACAGGGGCTATGATGTGTTTGTTTCTTTCGTTTATTTGGCACCACGATAACCACCCAGGATTTTCTACCACCCCTTGTGTACAAAAGTACTCGGTCCATCTAGATAGCAAGTGACTCTGATAGTACTTTGAAGATATGCAATGCACATTAATAGGTACAAGCCACTGCATAATGCCTCCTTTCCTCTCCCAGCAAAACTTCCCATATGAGGACACAAAAAAGAGTCTGGCAGATGAAGAAAGAGGAGAGAACAAGTTCTCACTCAACCCTTACTCACCTCTTACGAGATGCATGGGGAGTACAAGCAGTAGGCTTATTCTTTCACCTCACAGTTGAGAGCCCTGGTATCTATACAAGGGGCTATGATATGTATTGATTACAAAAATATTGTTTGAATAAAAACAACCACAAATGTGAAAAATCTGAAGGAGCTTTATTTAATGAATGCTTTCTGTTCTTACAGAGAGTTCTCCTGAAGTGGACTCCTCTTCATCTTCTTTTGGGACAAATAGAATTGCAGATCGCAAGAGATAAGACCGCAAAGAGGCCAAATACCCAACTGCTGGTGATGACATCTGGGAAGAAGATTGGAACAAGCACAAATGATTTTTAGAAAAAAAACAACAAACCATTAGAGAATAGAACAAACTATAAATTTTGAATCCTTATGGGAAACATACTGCAAATATAAGAAGTCTGTCATTTAAAATCCATGATGATTTTAGAATAACCAGCTTAAAACCTGTTTTCATTCATAAGATATTTGCATGAATACAGGTAACATTAACATAGAGGAATCAAGCATTACATGCCTGTTTAAATAATTTATAAATCCGGTTTGTGGCTCTGGGGTCAAAGTATTCAACTTGTAACTCTGAGTCACACAATTTCCCCACTCAGATATTATTTAGTACTCAACCAAATGCAGAGGAGGATCTTGTCAGTAAGCCCAAACAAGTGTGCCTGTAAAATGGCTGTATTTTTGTTTACCTCACATGGAGTTGAGAAGGTATTTGGTCCGAAAAGACCTGTCGGGAAACACTTGCACAGCACTTTGAGCACATTTAGTGGATTTAGCACTATAGAAAGGCTCCAATTAATTTTTCTTATTACAACTTTTTCTTTACAGCTAACTTGCTCCTTCCCCCCATGTAGCTGTAAGTCTTACTATTGCCATTACTGATCTTAAAAGGGACTAGATGGTTTGTTAGATAATCCACCACAACAAAGGTGTGTGTTTTGTAATTTATCACCTGTTCTCTTCTAATGGCTCGAAAGTTCAGAGCAGCACACAGTCGTCTAACCTGATGGGACAACAGAAATAGTTTGAGGAATTCCTGCTTCGAGAAACACGTGAAAGTGCTAGGTGACAAAAGCAACAATCCCACCGGGTATTTTAATATTGTATGTAAAGTGAAGTCTTATGTCACCTCATAATAGGACTGTACCAGTTCAACAGAAAAAAAATTTTTGAAGGCCCAAACCACAGGCACAGACACTTTGCAAAGTGACTAGTAAGCCTTGCATGTGTGTAAAGAAGAGTTTCAGTAATGGTCAACCTAGCCCAGATGGGTCTTTGGTTATATTTGTTGGAAACGAAATATTTTTTATGACAATCAGCACAAACTTTATAGGCATGTGAGCTCAGGAAAAGGTTTTCCAGCAATATTAATTTGACAAATAGAACTAAAGCCACCTACAACAATGACAAAAACAAGTGATAAAATCAAAGAAAGAAGGAATTCAACACATACTCCTATTCAGATGTACGCATTTTTGCCAGGTTTGACACCCATGTTATTTAGAAAAAAAATTTATCAGCTGTAACTCATTGCAACCTCCCTGAACAACCTTGTATGCAGTGTTAGATTTATGCAGGCATGGCAGTTGGGTGAGATACAATAAGAACCTGTGCACTAGGGTCTTGGCTTAATGACAGTCATGTAAATCTCACAGCCTGAAAAGGGGTGTGGGGAAGCCCTTATCTAAAAAAAACAATGGATACAGTCAAAAATGATGGAAAATTAGTCTGGGGCATATTCAACAGATTGTAATTCATTTGGGAATGTGAGGAAAAATCAATTTTGTTCAATGAACGAGGATCTATCTTATAATGAACAACTATCTTAAAGGAAATGTCATATAGAAACAGGTCTGTGAATACATTTTTTCTGCAATTGTAATAAACACAAAACAAAACAACACACACATAAAAATAGAGATTACATACAGGTAGGTTAGCTATCCTTTCTTGAAGTTGATGTCTATTGCAAGACTGTGCCTGTTTCAACAATGTGCATGACTCTTTCACAGCAAGCTTTAAAACATAGGAAACCAAGTCATCCGATAATCTGATAACAGAGCAACACAGAAAAGTGAGTTTTATTCATTTCTGCTTTTGTAAAATTATAAAAATGACTATTCCTCTATCCATATTGCAAAAAGATTGTGAAAACTTGTATAGTAGCATGCAGACAGACAAGGCAGAGTGGAAGTGGTTTATTGTTCCAGTTTATTTTATGAGGGAAACGTATATCTGTGAAGCTGGATTTTGATGGAAGTGTCTTTTAGAAATATTTTGTGGGAGTCTCTTCTATCCAACAGACAAAGATCTGGGTGAGAATTAGATTTTGAATGTGAAGTAGTATTTTGAATTTCAAGATTTATTTATTTTCTTCCAAGTTAAATCTTATGGTAAATACAAATAAAAAGAGGGGTGAGATAAGGGGACCCTATGTCCCCCAAACTATTCAATGTACCAGTAGAGGAAGTTTTCAAGAAGGCCAAACTAAAGAATGGTATGAGCATAAAAGAAAAAGAACTGGCAAACGTAAGATTTGCTGATGATGCCATGCTATTCACAGAAAACACGAAGCAAATGGAAAAACAAGTAAATATCTTAAATGAGGAAAGCGAAAAAGTAGGCCTAGAAATACACAGGGGAAAGACAAAATATACCACTTACTATGAAAACAAGGAAGACAATAGGTTAGAGGACGATGTAGAGAGAATGTTCTACAATACAAGAAGTTAAGACAAACAACTTATCAAAACAAAACAAAAACCCAACAAAAGAAGAAGTGATGATGAGGATAAAGTCAAGACGGAGATATTTTGGGAAATATAAAGAAATTTTACAAGACAAGAATATGCCAACAATCAGACCTGTAAACAGCCTATGACAAAATTGTACTGAAATGGAAAACAGCAAGATGAAGACTACAAAAAAGATGGAAAGACATCATCGTAAAGATAGGAGTACACTGGATGAGAAAAGCAGAGGACAGAGACAATTGGAAAACATCGGCAAAGGGCTACATCCGACAATGGACGGAAGCAGCTTGAGGTGACAGTAAAGGAAAAATCTTATGTGTTCTTGGTTCCTACATAACACTGATGGTTTATCTTCAAAAAGGTGAAATAATGGTGGCTAAACATGCGAACCTAATATATATTAGAGGTTGTTACATTGAAGCGGCAGGACACATCGAACCGACTTTCTCGTCTGATATGTCTATAAAAAATTTGTTAAAAAAGCAACTATCAAGACTATCAAACATTCAAAACTCTCCAGCTAAAATCATTACATTGAAAAATTAAACTGTTCATGTCACCAGACATACTTAAAATTGTCATTGGCTTCCTCTTGAAGTAAGAAATGATTCTAAGATATTGTGCCTTGTTTACAAATGCTTGGATGGTCTTGTTCCCATTACTTGAATGAACTGTTAACACCCAATGGGAAATCCAGGACACTTAGATCCAATTCTAGAAACTATCTTGCTGTTCGTCATGTATTCTCATTTTGGCGAGTTCCTCCTTCCGTGGAATAACCATAATTGAGATCTATCCCAAAATTAAGCTTCCCTTCCTTATAAATTTAAGATGGCTTGAGGTAGGCTAATGAAATTTTGCACATGTATACATTAGCTCTCTAAACAATTTCCTGTAACGTTTAGTGTACCAATATTGAAAGCATCTGAAATCAGCATCTTCTTCTTGTTGACCATTAAATCATAATGGCTGGCATGATGAAAGCTCAGAAGATAAAGAAATCATTCTCAAAATATGACATGCGGTAATCAAAAAATTTTGAACACTTTTGGGTAAGTCAGCCCTGAAATACACATGGATCTTTTTCACAGCTCTTGGAGACCATGCTCCTTTCATCCAAACAACTAGAAAATGGGACTCTGGGACAAAAACACAATCTGCTGAGTATAGAAACATTGACAGACCTCGCTTGAAGAAGCAAGTTGAACACAGGACTCTCTGAAGGTCATGCAAATGTTCTTACACGAGACATCTGGTATCATTTTGCGATGGCCAGTTCCAGTCAGCTCCACAATCAACGCTCAGTTTTACAAAATGGTTCTTCAAGATAAATTGAGACCAGGAATTAGAAAATAACGGCATGGGCTCCTGCAATACGAAGTCATCTTCCATCATGACAATGTACCTGTGCACACTGCCAGGATGTCCACTGAGTTGCTGGACCTGTACGACTGGGAACATCCACGTTATTTCCCAGATCTAACCCCATGTGACTTTTGGCTCTTCCCAAAAATCTAAGAGCAGATTTGGGAATAAAGATTTGACTCTGAAGGAGACATTATTTTTGCAATACAAGCAGCCACCAGACAGCTGGATAAAGTCTCTTATGTCACTAAATTTAACAGCTGGTTGCGGAGAATGCAAAAGTGCATAGAAAATGGAAGTTGCATTTTTGAAAAGACCATTAAACAAAGGTGTGTCATGCCAGGTTTCATTCTTCTTGAACATTTTGTTTCTGAGTTATTGAGGACGGAAACTTACTTTTGGGATGACCCTCGTAAAATATCCATCTTTTGCTTCTTCTAAGAAAAAAATTAAAAATTATTTTATTCAATATCCCTTACTTTAAGATTTTCTCATGAGCATGTTTTAGATTTTAAATTTGCATTCTTTTTGTCTTCTATTCACTGCATGACACCCTCAGAGGTAAGATGCCTTATAAATGTAAACGTAAATTATTATTATTATTATTATTATTATTATTATTATTATTATTATGATTATCATTATTGTCTCACATCAACATTCCTGTGTTTTCCAGAGAGCCCTGCTGAATACTGAGTTGAGATGCAAAGTTGGTCAAAATCATGTCCCTGAGTTGAGTCAGTGCTTTGTTTCCATCACCTTAACATTGGGAAAAAAGATATCAAATTTTAGTAATGCTTTCAATGAATTATTATACCTAATAATCGTTTGCAGTTCTATGAAGCCACTAGCTAACAATTTTATTTGTGAGCAAAACAGCAATCAAGACAAGAAATGTAAAAATTGTCAGCACTGCATGCAGATTTCCTTCAAATAATAATTATTAGGAATTCAATTTTACGAAAGGAATATATTTTGAAAATTAAGATTTGAGGACACTGTGAACATAAGAAGCATCATCATCATCAATTGTGGCTTGTGCTGGCATGCACATTGCCAATCATTGCACTCCATGTTTTCCTGTTTTCTATGGTCCTTGTGAAATCTGTGAGTGTCTTAGTGTCTGATGTCGCCTGTTTCAGTGCAGTTGTATATCTAATCTTTTGTCTCGCACTAGCTCTTTCCCCTTCAATATATCCAGATGTCACCAGTTTCTCCAGATCATTCTGTCTCCAAACATTCAAAAGAACCTCAATTGTATTCTTCTGTTTACCAAAAGCTCTCTATCTCTACCAATCTGTTTCAACATTTGAATGTTTGACACCATTGACTTCCAGAAATTTTCAAAATACGTCTGAATAACCACATTTTAAACGCTTCAAGACGTTTGCACATTGTGCATCCAAGGTCCATGTCTCACACGCATAAAGCAGTGTTGATGAGACATATGTTTGGGAAACACGTAATGTAGTCAATTTGAGTTTCGAATTTGACAAGACCTGTCTCATTCTGTGGGATGTTTGCTTTGCTATTGCTATTCTCTAATTTCCATTATATCTTTGCAGTCGTTTGTAATGAAGGTACCCAGGTATTTAACTTTTTGAACTTGTTTGATATCTTCACATTTATTTGAAATGTAAGAAGCATACCCATCTCCACTAATGGAAGATATAGAGAGAATGAAAACCATTCAACCTCAAACTTACCTGAGGTTAAGAGATCATACAATAAAGCATGTCTGTCTTGAGAGGCAGGATAAAGAGACTGCAGACCTCCTGTTATCACACGGCATGCTTCTGTTTTCATCCTTTGAGATAAATCTCCATGTAACTGGACATTTTCTGGAGATGTTAAAAGCTTCCACACAAGAGATCTAGTAAGAAAATAGCAAAATTACAATAATCATTAATAATAATGAATGTATGATTTAACCCTTATATACGATTGATATCATCAGCTCAAGAGCTTAGTATATATTGAGCTACTTGGTTCCTTTAAATGCAGCTGAATACCTTTAGTTTAGACCTGCACTGTAAGTGAACAAAGAAGTGGTCTTTTGCTGATCAAAACCATAGCAACTACATGCATAATATTAAACAAGGCTGAACTGATATGACTTCATCATGTAACTCCTGTACATGAGCAGCAAGTCAACCAAAAAGCATGAATACATGCATTAACAATAAAAACTTCACCTATTTCATCCCATATTAAAACTGTCCTAAATATCTGCCAAAAGGGTAAAAAAAAATATCAACTCATATTGAATCATTGGCAAATAGAGATTTACCAATGTCTTCCATTTATGAATTTCCAAGAAACCTTTCATACAACTTGTACAAACTGATTTAGATGCATATTGAAAATGATTTTTTAAAATATCAATAGCAACTAAGTGGTAAATTAAAGCTAAGACAAAACCTCCTACCTGGTATTCTTGATTTGTTTTTTTGTATCCGGTAAATTTGTCTTGGAACTGCTTGATTTGAATATCAGCTGTGGAAAAGCAGAGAAATCATTCAACGTTTGCTGTTTTTATTAATGGAGTCATGATGAACCAATCATCAAAAATACCATTAGAAGACAAATGCAAATAGCATGAATTGGGGAGTCCCATGACTAAAATAGAAAAGTGATTCTTATAAAACGTTCCAAGTCCTTAAAATGGTGTATTAACTACAAATACAGTAGTGATCGGTTACCACCCCATCCCTCTCTGTCATCCCCTCATGAAATCAAAAGAATTTTGTGCGCATCGTCTTTGGTTGTCCAGATGTCTTGGCCTGATTGGCTGAGGTCTCTTTCAACGGACTCGTGTGGAAGGACCATATAGCCGTGATTGGATATGCAGATAAGGATTAAGTGGAGAGATTGCTCATTACCTAATGAGGTGCTGAGACTGGCACCTTCCTTGGTTTCAATTTATGGCTTTTACATCATCTCTGAAGGACAGAACAATTAAGTCATCAAATAAACGTGCAAATGCCCCATTTCATTTAAGACCTCACTCTTAGATGACAAGAATTGATCCACACCTAGGCCTATAGTAGTATGGGACTGATAGACTATAGGTTTTATAAGTCTAGACTAGATCTAGATTTAGGCTATTTATATTTCAATTCTAGCAACTCATCCTAGGCTTAGACACTAAGACATCCTCCACCATTTTGTGGGCCTACTACCTAGAATAAAGATCGGAAATAGATCTACTCTAGATCTAGATCTATAGGATAAGCCTGATCTTATTTCCCTTTATCCAATGAGGTTCAGTCTGGAGCTGATGCATAGAAAAGGCAACTTCAGCTAATTACCGTAAATATAGCACTTGCACATGTGTCTTGTTCTTAGGCCTAGCTTTTTAATCTATAGCTAGCAACTCATGATCAGGTTTAGTCCTAAACATTCTTGCCCCTACAGCACAGGCATACGAGAGCTGCTTTTTTAAAATTATTATCACGGGTCTTGAGACAAGCCTAGCCGAGATTTACCTAGGCCTACTATTCAGCAAAGTTGTACAAAATGCCTACCTAACTAATCCATCTGAATCAAGTATTTCATACAATCTAGATCTAGATCTTGTATATTCCGGCCGTACCATTCTGACAAAACATTCTCATTTGAATCTACTTTTCACAGTCTCGATAAAATTTCGCCCCCATTGCCAATCAACAACATAAACACAGGGCGCCGCCATTTTTTTTCACAATAATCGGCCTCAGAACTCTTCACAAAGCATCGCATTTCAAAATACTCGATACCGCAGTTGTAGCCTTAGCTCGGCCTAGGCTATCTGGTCTGAATTGAAATCGTGCAAACCGATTTCAAAACTGTGCAATATTTCCAAGTCTTCCACTAGGAAAGCATCGTACGCTAGGCGTAGTAAAAACACCCGTCTCCTTCCTAACCATCCACTAGGAAAAAAAGATCCATTTGAGAATTATGTTGCCACCTATAGAGCAATTCAAGAATTGCATTCTCTGGTGGTAAGAGTACTCATTGGGTTCTATAGGCCCAGATTGTCGGCTAGGCCTAGGCCTACTTAGTGACCCCGACTTCGTTGGCGACTACATTAGGGCTATTACAGTAGTAGGCTAAATGTAAATACGTAATTTAATGTTGGATTTTAATCAGTTCAAGTATGGGAATGCAATTTTATTATTGAAGAGGCTTGTAACTTGACGTTTTGCTACTTGACACACAAACATGGACAATTGCGCAGATTTTTTTTTTTTCCCCCTAGGAATTCCTAGAAACTAGGAAAGATTTACATCCCTGCATGTAAATGTAGAATAAAAAGGAATGGCTATGTATGTATCCTCCATATACAAGGTTATCTTCCTGAAAATCAACTTTCGCCTAAGTGTCCGTTTCGGTTATGTGTCAGTTTTTTGGTGCTTCCGACAGACCGGACACATAGCTGATGACTACTGTATTCTGTTCATCACATTTATTCAATCTTAAAATTTTATTAAGAATTCAGTTACAGATGCATGTCAGTACTATTTCTCTAAATCTTCAATACAAAATAATCTGTGCCTTATGACCTAGCCCTCGGGAGACAAAGGAAACGGGATTCATTAGCCAGAGCATGTTATAAGACGTATATGAGTACATGCAAGGGAAGTAACAAGTTCATACACTTCAAAGGGGATGACGCTCTTGCTCCTCTGAACTAATGCAGAATAGACTGACATGATCGTTTCAAATTACAATGTTTTTATTTGGCTTTTGTTTGTTTTAGTTTTATTTTGAGATGTTTTGTTTTTGAGTTTTCTTTTGTTGTTTTTTTAAATTTTGTTTTATTTTTCCATGGCAGGTGGGAACCAGTTGGCTTTAGTCATCCTATTGATGTCAAATTTCTTCCCAATCTCTGTCGAATTGACTTTTCTGCTTTCTTTCATGAGACAGGATCTAATCAAGAATCTTTTATTTCTTTGTATTGTTCAAGTCTTTCCTGGATCGAGGCATTTTTCTGGTTTTTCTATAGTGTCAAAGCAGATTTCTTATATCGAAGTGATGGCGATATATTGCTGAGTGCCAGCACATAGAGCTGCAGGTAAAGCATTGGTTTAATCCCTTACCACCCATTGCGTTAATTGGCAAGTGTCAAACTAAACAATGATTATGGCTGGTGTCTACCTAACAACAACCCTATCACATCATACATGTAATACAAAACACAATGACGAGTGCCTCCCTGTGTCCCTCCCACACTTGTCGACAGGCAGCTCTGAGTGTCCATGTCATGTATGACTTAGTGGCTTCCTGTTTCATGCAGAATTGACTTTAAAATAGCCACACTTATTTTCAAATGCCTCCACAATTCGGCTCAAAGGTATTTAAAAGAAATGACAAAATTTCAAAAATCTCGATAACATTTACAGTCTTCAGACAATTTACTGTAACTAGAAATCCCTAGAACAAAAACGAGCGGCTCATTATTTCTGGCCTTTATTGTAAAAGTGTGATGTTTGCAAAATGGAGGTGATTGTCTTTATATTGTTATAACTTTTAAGGGGTTTTTTTTTTTATCGAAATGAAATTTTACATACTTAAACAAAATTATTTGTACTTGACTATGTCAAAATTTGAAAGCGGGTACTTAATTAACAAGAATTTTATAAGCCTTCAAAGTTCAGTAAGTTTTTTTTTGCCCGCCCGATATATATAAATACAAATAACAACCAAGAAAAAGAAAGACATAAACATCTAAGAACATCCTAAATTGATAAACAATACATTTTCGCGTTTCTTTTGGACGTGAGTCTATAGATCAATCTTCTTCTTTAGGTACCTTGTCTGAAACAGACAGTGGCAATCATGTTCCTCCACTCATACCTTTCCTCAGCTAACCTTATAAGGTCATTGTTGCTACCATTCTGTACTGCCCACGAATTAAGACTTTCAATAAAAATTATTCTCTGTCTTCATCTACTGCGTTTGCCTTCGATTTTTCCTGTTATGGCTAAATATTCTTAACCCTTGTGGTGGCAAATGTGTTCTACAAATTGTAGTTGCCTCTGTCTAATGGTTTTGATTAATGATTAATTAAAATCATTAATCTTTCAATCTATTTCTCACAAAAATACTTACACACACTCTTTCTCACACACACATGCCTACACCAACTCTCTCTCTCCCTCTCTAAAATACGCACTTACACACCTTCACACTCTCAGCACACACACCTTCTCTCTCTCTCTCTCTCTCTCTCTCTCTCTCTCTCTCTAACTTACACACAATATACCGCAAACACTGTTCCCATACAGAAATATATCTTGCACATCTGCAAATAAATACCTCGCCCGATAGCTTACGAGTACTAAGAATGTAGGCCTAGTTATATCCCTACAGGCAGAATAAT
>JAOYNN010044453.1:0-18583 GCA_025770095.1 Goniobranchus kuniei | reverse complement strand
ATCTGTCCATCTGATATCCTTAGACAATAATAAAGAATTGAATCACATTATGCATTAGACAAGGAAAATCTGTCCATCTGATATCCTTAGACAATAATAAAGAATTGAATCACATTATGCATTAGACAAGGAAAATCTGTCCATGTGATAGCCTTAGACAATAATAAAGAATTGAATCACGTTATTCCATTAGACAAGGAAATCTGTCCATTCAATAGCCTTACACAACAGATAGGACCTGATCCAGATTGCATCAGACAAGGGAAATCAGCCCAATTTCAGCATAACACAATAGATAGCAATTTAGTCAGATTCCATTAGACAAGGAAAATCAGCCCATCCTCAAGCCTTACAGAATAGAAAGCAATGGATCCAGATTCCATTAAACAAGAAAAATCAGCCCATCTTCTAGCCTTATACAATAGAAAGCAATGGATCCAGATTCCATTAGACAAGAAAAATGAGCATATCCTCAAGCCTTACAGAATAGAAAGCAATGGATCCAGATTCCATTAGACAAGTAAAATCAGCCCATCTTCTAGCCTTACACAATAGAAAGCAATGAATCCAGATTCCATTAGATAAGAAAAATCACTCCATCTCATAGCCTTACATAATAGAAAGCAATGGATCCAGATTCCATTAGATAAGAAAAATCACCCCATCCCATAGCCTTACACAATAGAATGCAATGGATCCAGATTCCATTAGACAAGTAAAATCAGCCCATCTTCTAGCCTTACACAATAGAAAGCAATGGATCCAGATTCCATTAGACAAGAAAAATTCACCCGATCCCATAGCCTTACACAATAGAATGCAATGGATCCAGATTCCATTAGACAACAAAAATCAGCTCATCCCATAGCCTTACACAATAAATCAATTGATTCAGATTCCATTAGACAAGAAATATCAGCCTATCTTCTAGCTTTACACAATAGAAAGCAATTGATCCGATTCCGTTAGACAAGAAAAATAAGCCTGTCTTCAAGCCTTACACAATGGTAAGCAATTAATCCAAATTCCATTAGACAAGAACAGCCAGCGCATTCTCGAGCCTTTCACAATAGAAAGCAATTGATTCAGATTCCATTAGACAAGAACAACCAGCTCATCCTCTGGCCTTACACAATAGAAAGCAATTGATCCAGATTACTTTAGACAGGAAAAATCAGCCCATCCTCTAGCCTTACACAATAGAAAACAATTGATCCAGATTACTTTAGACAGGAAAAATCAGCCCATCCTCTAGCCTTACACAATAGAAAACAATTGATCGAGATTCCAGTAGGCACGAAAAATCAGCGCATCGTCTAGCTTTACACAATAGAGAACAAATTGATGGAGATTCCAGTAGACAAGAAAAGTCAGCATATGCTCTAGCAGTACACAATAGAAAGCAATGGATCCAGATTCCATTAGACAAGAAAAATCAGCCCATCTGCTAGCCTTACACAATAGAAAGCAATGGATCCAGATTCCATCAGACAAGAAAAATCACCCCATCCCATAGCTTTACACAATAGAATGCAATGGATCCGGATTCCATTAGACAACAAAAATCAACTCATCCTATAGGCTTACACAATAAATCAATTGATTCAGATTCCATTAGACAAGAAAAAATCAGCCCATCCTCTAGCCTTACAGAATAGAAAACAATTGATCCAGATTCCACTGGACAAGAAAAAATCAGCCCATCCTTTAGCATTGCACAATAGAAAACAATTGATCCAGATTCCTTTAGACAGGAAAAATCAGCCCATCTTCTAGCCTTACAGAATAGAAAACAATTGATCGAGATTCCAGTAGGCATTAAAAATCAGCCTATCCAATAGCCTTACACAATAGAATGCAGTGGATCCAGATTCCATTAGACAACAAAAATCAGCCCATCCCAAAGCCTTACACAGTAACTCAATTGATTCAGATTCCATTGGACGAGAAATATCAGCCCATCCTCTAGCGTTACACAATAGAAAGCAATTTTATCCGATTCTATTAGACAAGACAAATAAGCCTGTCTTCAAACCTTACACAATAGTAAGCAATTAATCCAAATTCCATTAGACAAGAACAGCCAGCGCATTCTCGAGCCTTTCACAACAGAAAGCAATTGAATCAGATTCCATTAGACAGGAAAAATCAGCCCATCCTCTAGTCTTACACAATACAAAGCAATGGATCCAGATTCCAGTAGACAAGAAAAATCAGCCCATCCTCAAGCCTTACACAATAGAAAGCAATGGATCTAGATTCCATTAGTCAGGAAAAATCAGCCCATCCTCAAGCCTTACACAATAGAAAGCAATTGATCAAGATTCCACTAGAAAAGAAAAATCAGCCCATCTTCTACCCTTACACAATAGAAAACAATTGATTCGGATTCTTTTAGACAAGAAAAATCAGCCCATCCTTTAGCTTAGACAATAGACAGCAATCGATCAAGATGCAATTAAACAAAAGACAGTCAGCCCTTCAAATGACCGTAACCAAGTGAAAACGATTGAACCATGTGCCATTAGACAAGGAAAATCAGTCTATCTAGCCTTAGACAATTTCAAGCAATTGAACCGTAGGCCATTAGACAAGAAAAATCAGTCCATCCAAAAGGCTTAGATAATTGCAAGCAATTGAACCGTAGGCCATTAGATAAGAAAAACCAGTCCATCAAATGCGCCTAGAGAATAGAAAACTGTATAATATTCTGATGCCATTTCACACGGAAAATCAGTCCATCCGATAGACGCAGACAATAGAAAGCAATTGATCCAGATGCCATCAGTCAAGGAAAATCTGCCCATCCAATAGCCTTTACACACCTGAAAGCAGATGAAAGCAGCCTGTCGATATGGACCCGAAAGGCTCATAAGTAGGTACGTAGTACGTAGTAAGAAAAATCTGTCCATCCTATACATTTCACACAACGGAAAGCAAAATACTCTGAAGCCATTAGATAAGGAAAACCAGCTCCTCCAATAGCCTTTACACATCGAAAAGCAAATGATTCTGATGCCATTAGAAAAGAAAAACCAGTCCATCCAGTAGCCTTTACACAACGAAAAGCAAATGATTCTGATTCCATTAGATAAGAAACATCAGTCATTCGAATGTATTGTCGAGAGTGACAGAAAGAGAGACGGAGACAGAGAGGCAGACAGAGACAGACAGAGAAAGAGACAGAGAGACAGAAACAGAGAGACAGAGACAGAGAGACAGAGACATAAACCGAAAGACACAGACAGTGACAAAAACAGAGACAGAAATAGTTACAAGGAGACAGAAACAGAGACAGAGACAGAGCGACAACGACAGCGACGGAGACATACACAGAGACACAACGACAGAGCGACAGAGCGACATAAACAGATACAGAGACGTGACAGTGACAGAGACAGACACAGTGACAGAGACAGAGACAGAGCGATAGAGACAGAGACAGCGACAGCCAGAGACGTAGAGACAGAGACACAGACACAGAGAACGGAAAGCAATTTATTCTGATGGCATTAGAAAAGGAAAACTAGTCTCTCCAGTAGTCTTTACACCGTGAAGAGCAAATGATTCTAATGCCATTATAAAAGAAAAACCAGTCCCTCAAATAGCCTTTACACAACGAAAAGCAAATGATTCTGATTCCATTAGAAGAACACTAATCCCTCCAATAGCCTGTATACAACAAAAAGCAAATCATTCTGATTTTATTAGAAAAGAAAAACCAGTCCCTCCAGCCCTTACATAAGGATGAGCTAAATGATTCTAATGCCATTTGAACAGAAAAACCAGTCCCTCAAATAGCCTTTACACAACGAAAAGCAAATGATTCTGTTACCATCAGAATAGAAAAACGAGTCGCTCTAGTAGCCTTTACACAACTAAGACACCATTATTCTGATTCCATTAAAAAAGAAACACAAGGCCCTCCAGTAGCCTGTACACAACGGACAGCAAATGATTCTGATTCCATTACAAAAGAAAAGCTAGTCCCCCCCCCACCCCCAGTAGCCTTTACACAACGAAAAGCAAATCATTCTGATTCCATTAAAAAGAAACACTAGGCCTTCAAGTAGCCTTTACACAACGAAAAGGAATGATTCTGATTCCATTAGAAAAGAAAAACTAGTCCCTCCAATAGCCTTTACACAACGAAAAGCAAATGATTCTGATGGCACGAGAAAAGAAAAACTAGTCCCTCCAACAGCCTCTACACAACGGAAAGCAAATGATTCTGATTCCATTAGAAAAGAAAAACCAAGTCACTCCAATAGCCTTTACACAACGAAAAGCAAATGCTTCTGATGCCATGAGAGAAGAAAAACTAATCCCTCCAATAGCCTTTACACAACGAAAAGGAAATGATTCTGATTCCTTTAGATAAGACAGAAAAGTCGATCCAATAGCCTTACACAATAATACACAATTGAATCATATCATGCAATTAGAAACTCCATCCAATAGCCATAGACAATAATAAAGAATTGAATCGTATTATGCCATTAGACAAGAAAAATTAGTCCGTCTAATATCTTTAGACAATAATAAGCATTCGAATAATATTATGCATGTCAGCTTTAGTCATTAAAAAGAACTGACCTAGATGCCATGAGACAAGGAAAATCAGTTAAACCTATCATCTTTAGTCATTAGAAAGAAAGTGAGATACATGGCATGAGACATGGAACACCAGTTAAATCTATCAACTTTAGTCATTAGAAAGAAAGTGAGCTAGATGCCATGAGGCATGGAAACCAGTTAAGCCTATCAGCTTTGTCATTACAAAGAAAGTGAGCTAGATGCCAATAGACATGGAAAACCTGTTAAGCTTATCAGCTTTAGTCATTAAAAAGAAAGTGAGCTACATGCCATCAGACATGGAAAACCTGTTAAGCCTATCAGCTTTAGTCATTAAAAAGAAAGTGAGCTACATGCCATTAGACATCGAAAACCTGTTAAGCCTATCAGCTTTAGTCATTAAAAAGAAAGTGAGCTAGATGCCATTAGACATGGAAAACCTGTTAAGCCTATCAGCTTTGGACATTAAAGAGAAAGTGAGCTAGATGCCATTAGACATGGAAAACCTGTTAAGCCTATCAGCTTTAGTCATTAGAAGAAAAGTGAACTAGATGCCATTAGGCATGGAAAACCTGTTAAGCCTATCAGCTTTAGTCATTAGAAGAAAAGTGAGCTAGATGCCATTAGACATGGAAAACAAGTTAAGCCTACCAGCTTTGAACATTAAAAAGAAAGTGAGCTAGATGCCATTAGACATAGAAAACCTGTTAAGCCTATCAGCTTTAGTCATTAACAAGAAAGTGAGCTAGATGCCATTAGACATGGAAAACTGTTAAGCCTATCAGCTTTAGTCATTAAAAAGAAAGTGAGCTAGATGCCATTAGACATAGAAAACGTGTTAAACCTATGAGCATTAGTCATTAAAAACAGAGTGAGCTAGATGCCATTAGACATGGAAAACCTGTTAAGCCTATCAGCATTAGTCATTAAAAAGAAAGTGAGCTAGATGCCATTCGACATGGAAAACCTGTTAAACATATGAGCATTAGTCATTAAAAAGAAAGTGAGCTATATGCCATTAGACATGGAAAACCTGTTAAACCTATGAGCTTTAGTCATTAAAAAGGAAGTGAGCTAGATGCCATTAGACATGGAAAACCTCTTAAGCCTATCAGCTTTAATCATTAGAAGGAACCTGAGCTAGATGCCATTATACAACGAAAACCAGTTAACCCTATCAGCTTTAAACATTAGAAAGAATATGAGCCAGATGCTATTATACCAGGAAAGTCAGTTAAACCTATCATCTTGAGACATTGGAAAGAACATAAGCTAGATGCCATTAGACAAGGAAAGCCAGTTAAGTCTGTCAGCTTTGGACATTAAAAAGAAAGTGAGCTAGATGCCATTAGACATTGAAAACATGTTAAGCCTATCAGCTTTACTGATTAAAAAGAAAGGGAGCTAGATGCCATTAGACATTGAAAACCTGTTAAGCCTATCAGCTTTAGTCATTAGAAAGAATATGAGCCACATGCCATTAGACATGGAAAACCTGTTAAGCCTATCAGCTTTAGTCATTAAAAAGAATGTGAGGTAGATGCCATTAGACATGGAAAACCTGTTAAGCCTATCAGCTTCAGTCTTTGAAAAGAAAGTGAGTTAGATGCCATTACACAAGGAAAAGCAGTTAAGCCTACCAGCTTTAGACATTTAAAAAAGGTGAGGTAGATGCCATTAGACATTGAAAACCAGTCAAGCCTATCAGCTTTAGTCATCAGAAAGAACATCAGCTAGACGTCATTATACAACGAAAACCAGTTAAGTCTATCAGCTTTAGACATTCGAAAGAACATGAGCCAGATGCCGTTAGACAAGGAAAACCAGTTAAGCCTATCAGCTTTAGACATTAGAAAGAACATGAGCTAGATACCATTATACAAGGAAAACCAGTTAACCCTATCAGCTTTAGATATTAGAAAGAACATGAGCCAGATGCCATTAGACAAAGGAAACCAGGTAAACCTATCATCTTTAGACATTAGAAAGAACATGAGCATGATGCCATTGTACAACTAAAACCAGTCAAGCCTATCACCTTTAGACATTAGAAAGAACATGAGCTAGATGCCATTAGACAAGGAAAGCCAGTTAACCCTATCAGCTTTAGAAATTAGAAAGAACATGAGCTAGATGCCATTATACAACGAAAACCAGTCAAGCCTATCAGCTTTACACATTAGAAAGAACATGAGGTAGATGGCATTATACAACGAAAACCAGTCAAGCCTATCAGCTTTAGACATTAGAAAGAATATGAGCCAGATGCTATTATACAAGGAAAGCCAGTTAAACCTATCATCTTTAGACATTAGAAAGAACATGAGCTAGATGCCATTAGACAAAGAAAGCCAGTTAAACCTATCAGCTTTAGACATTAGAAAGAACATGAGCTAGATGTAATTACAAAAGGAAAGCCAGGTAAACCTATCGTCTTTAGACATTAGAAAAAACATAGCTAGATGCCATTGGACAAGGAAAGCCAGTTAACCTATCAGCTTCAGACATTAGAAAGAACATGAGATAGATACCATTAGACAAAGAAAGCCAGTTAAACCTATCAGCTTAAGACATTAGAAAGAACATGAGATAGATACCATTAGACAAGGAAAACCAGTTAAGTCTATAAGCTTTAGACATTAGAAAGAACATGAGCTAAATTCCATTAGACAAGGAAAGCGAGTTAACTTATCATCTTTAGACATTAGAAAAAAACATGAGCTAGATGCCATTATACAACGAAAACCAGTCAAGCCTATTAGCTTTAGACATTAGAAAGAACATAAGTTAGATGTCATTATACAAGGAATGCCAGTTAAACTTATCGTCTTGAGACATTAGAAAGAACATGAGCTAGATGCCATTATTCAAGGTAAGCCAGTTAAACCTATCAGCTTTAGTCATTAGGAAGAACATGAGCTAGATGCCATTAGGCAAGGTAAGCCAGTTAAACCTATCAGCTTTAGTCATCAGAAAGAACATGAACTAGATGCCATTAGGCAAGGTAAGCCAGTTAAACCTATCAGCTTTAGTCATTAGAACGAACATGAGCTAGATGCCATTAGGCAAGGTAAGCCAGTTAAACCTATCAGCTTTAGTCATTAGAAAGAACATGAACTAGATGCCATTAGGCAAGGAAGCCAGTTAAACCTATCAGCTTTAGTCATTAGAAAGAACATGAACTAGATGCCATTAGGCAAGGTAAGCCAGTTAAACCTATCAGCTTTAGTCATTAGAAAGACCGTGAACTAGATGCCATTAGGCAAGGTAAGCTAGATAAACCTATCAGCTTTAAACATTAGGAAAAGAACATGAACTAGATACCATTAGGAAAGGTAAGCCAGTTAAACCTTTCAGCATTAGTCATTAAAAAGAAAGTGAGCTAGATGCCATTACACATAGAAAATCTGTTAAGCCTATCAGCTTTAGACATTAGAAAGAACATGAGCTAGATGCCATTATCCAACGAAAACAAGTTAAGCCTACAAGCTTTAGATATTAGAAAGAGTATAAGCAAGATGCCATTGGACAAGGAAAACCAGTTAAGTCTATCAGCTTTAGACATTAGAAAGAATATAAGCCAGAAGCCATTTGACAAGGAAAAGCAGTTAAGCCTATCACCTTTAGACATTTGAAGGAACATGAGCTAGATGCCATTAGACAAGGAGATTCAGTTAAGCCTATCAGCTTTAGACATTAGAAAGAATATGAGCCAGGTGCCATTAGACAAGGAAAACCAGTTAAGCCTATCACCTTTAGACATGTGAAAGAATATAAGCTCGATAGGATTAGACAACGAAAACCAGTTAACCCCATCAGCTGTAGACATTAGAAAGAATATGAGCCAGATGCCATTAGGCAAGGAAAACCAGTTAAGCCTATCAGCATTAGACATTTGAAAGAATATTAGCTACATGCCATTAGACAAGGTAAGCCTGTTACGCCTATCATCTTTAAAGATTTGAAAGAATATTAGCTAGATGCCACTCGACAAGGAAAAGCTGTTAAGCATAACACCTTTAAACATTTGAAAGAATATTAGCTAGATGCCATTAGACAAGGAAAACAATTTAAGTCTATCAAATTTAGACATTTGAAAGAATATTAGGTAGATGCCATTAGCCAAGGAAAACGAGTTAAACCTATCACCTTTAGACATTTGAAAGAACATGAGCTAGATGCCATCAAACAAAGAAAATCAGTTAAACCTATCACATTTAGACATTAAAAAGCAAGTGAGCTAGATGCTATTCAGAATGAAAAGCCGTTAGCCCTTTCACCATTAGACATTAGAAAGCAAATGTTCTTCATGCCATGACACAATGAAATGCAGCTTAATCTATCGCATTTAGACATTAGAAATCAAGTGAGCTAGATGCCATTCACAATGAAAAGCAGTTAAACATATCACCTTTGGACATTAGAAAGCAATTGATCCATATATAACATGTCATTATATAAGGAAAGGCAATTCATCTTATTACCTTTTAGGCCATAGAAAGTCGCTAGTAATATAACCTTTGGGCAATAGAAAGCAGTGATCCTCATGCCCTCAAACAAAAAAAGAAAAAAAACCCACTACATAATACAAAAAGAAAAAACAACAAATAAATCCAAAAGCAAACAACAAACATGCAAGAACCAAAAGAAAAACCTAACCCTCTCGGCTTTAGACAAAAGAAATCGAATAATCCTGATGTCATTTTGCAAGACAAATCAGTTAACTCAATCGGCTTCGACAATGAAAAGCAAATCATCCTTATGCTATTGGACAATAAAAATCAGTTAACCCTTTCGGTTTTAGACATTTTAAAGCAAATAACCCTGATGCCGTTAGACAAGAAAAATCAGTTAACCCTTTCGGTTGTAGATAGTTGAAAGCAAATATCCCTGATGCTATTACAGAATAAAAATCAGAAAGCAAACGGTTTTGACGCAATTAGAAAAGAAAAGTCAGATAAATCTTTCGCTTTTAGGTAGTAGAAAGCAATTGAACTTGAAACCATTAAACAGGTATGCAGTTAATCCTATAGGCATTAGACAATAGAAGGCAAAATGATCCCGATGCCATCAGACAATAGCACGCAAATGATGCCGATGCCATCAGACACAATGATCGCGATGCCATTTGACAATAAAAGGCAAATGGTCCTGATGCCATTAATGACAATAGAAGGTAAAGGTCCCGATGCCATTAGACAAAGAAGGTAAATAGTCCCGATGCCATGAGACAATAGAAGGTAAATGGCCGCGATACCATTAGACAATAGAAGACAAATGGTCCCGATGTCATTAGACAATAGAAGGTAAATGGTCCCGATGCCATTAGACAATAAAAGGTTAATGGTCCGGATGTCATTAGACAACAGAAGACAAATGGTCCCGATGTCGTTAGACAATACAAGGTAAATGATTTCGATGCCATTAGACAATAGAAGGTAAATGGTCCTAATGCCATTAGTTAATACATGGCAAATGGTTCCGATGCCATTAGACAATAGAAGGTAAATGATCCCGATGCCATTAGACAATAGAAGGTAAATGGTTCCGATGCCATTAGACAATAGAAGGTAAATGATCCCGATGCCATTAGACAATACAAGGCAAATGGTTCCGATGCCATTAGACAATACAAGACAAATGGTTTCGATGCCATTAGACAATACAAGGCAAATGGTTCCGATACCATTAGACAGTAGAAGGTAAATGGCCCCGATTTCATTAGACAATATAAGGTAAATGATCCCGATGCCATCAGACAATAGAAGGTAAATGGTCCAATGCCATTAGACAGTAGAATGCAAATGGTCCCGAAGCCATTAGACAGTAGAAAGCAAATGATCCCGATGCCATTAAACAAAAAACAAACAAAACAACAACAACAACAAAAGAAAATCGTGTTGCCTTTAGACAATTGAAAGTAATTGTACTTGATTCCTTTAGACCTGAAAAATGCTGGTAATCTTATTCTTATAATAGAAAGCGAATCGTTCGTGTAAGTCTCTAAGCGTTGTAGTTAGAAATTGGATCACGACATTTTTGGCTTATTTTTACAAGATGGTGTGTCCCCCATTTCCTATATAGATCGTCCTCTAGTCTCTAAACGTATAAGTCCGTAACTATTTATAGAGGAGATGGGGGACACACATTTAGTCAAATAAAACCAAAAATGCCATGACCCAATTTGACTTACGTGTTTGAGACTTACAAGAACGAAATGATCTTATGCCATTATACGAATAAAATGGATCAGTCTTATCGCTTTTAGATAGAAATTAAGCAAGTTATTCATATGCCACCAAACAAGAAATAGCTGTTAATGTTAACCTTTAGACAGTAGAAAACAGATGATTCTATGCCATTAGACAAGAAAATCAGTTAAACCTTTATACAATTTGAAGCTATGATCCTAATGCCATTAGACGTCCTATCGCCTTAAGATAAAAATAAAGCAAGTGATTCAGATGCCATCAGACAAGAAATAGCTATTTATCTTATAACCTTCAGACAGTAGAAAGCAAACGGTTCTATCCCATTAGACCAGAACATCAGTTAAACCTAACACCTTTATACATATTGAAACAAATTATCTTGATGCTATTAAACAAGCAAAACCAGTTTAAACACACCACCTTTATACAATTGAAAGCAAGTGATCCTGTTGCCATTAGACAAGCAAAGTTAGTTAAACATATCGCATTTATAATTAATAGCAAATCTTCCTGAGGCCATTAGAGAAGATAAAACTCTGTTTGAGCAATAACCGTTACACAATTAAAAGCAAAGGATCTTATGCCATTAGAGAAAAGGAATCAGTTAAACCTTTCACCTTGATACAATTGAACGCACTCGATCCTGATAGCATTAGACAATAAAACTTGGATAAACCTATCACCTAAGCAAATGAACCTGATGCCATTAGACCAGAAAAAAATATTTAAGTTGTCACCATTATATAATTAAAAGCAAATGAACCTGATGCCAAAGGGTAGAGAGATCATTGAAACCTATAACCTTCACAGAACAGAAAGCAAGTGATCGGGATGCCATTGAAAGAGAGGGAAAAAAGCTTTATATCCTTTTTCCTCTACGTGATAGAAAAAGATTGTTCCTTGTGAATTAGACAATGGAAAGCAAATCCTCCAGATGCCTATAGACAAAACAAAAATGCAGTTTTTCCTGTAATTGTTGGCGAACGATCCTGAAAATAAAAAATCCAGTTTATCATATCTTAATTAACCAATAGAAAGGAATTGACTCAGATGCCATTTGTAACGTATTCTTTAATCGGTTGCCAATTTAAAAACAACAAACAAAACAATAACACCGTTGTAGTTTAGTGCCATTATACAGTGGCAAATTCATTACCCCTTACATCTGACATTAAACTTGCAATAAAATATCCGACCATTGGACGAAAGTATGCAATCTATTATAGTGCTTTTGCACCATACAAACGCTGTGTATTCTCATGCCATGTTACCATATGTTGAACCTTTTGTCAACATTTATTCCCCTAGAACCATTCAGTCTAAAAACGAAGCTCATCTTGAAGCGATTGGACCGAAAAAAGCAGTTCATTCTAACGCCATTCGGGCATGACTGTAAGTAGGACTATCCGGGTGCGATGGAAAATTAAGAGGCTCTTTAAATTCTGATATCTTTTGTTCTTTTGTCATTAAAAACATTTTCTTCTAGGGCATTCAATCAGTACATAAAAGTGCATATTTGTAAAACCATTCGATAATGTCAAGCAGATTACTCTCATACCATTGGTTAATAGGATAGCATTGTTTTCTACGGTTTATAACGAAGCAACTTGTTTTTTTGTGAAAAGTAATACCAAAAACAACAACAATAACAATAATAACAACAACAACTAAGCATTTTTTTCTAGAGACAGGAGTTAAAAACGAAATATATTCGTGAACCAATGCGTCAAAATCAGTTGCTTTTTCTGGTATATTGAGCAATATCAAAAGAGTTTATACTCGTGCCATCATTTAGTAATAAACAAACGTACAAAACTACAACATATTTATTCTAGAGCCCTTCGTTAATAGTACCACTTTTCAATTTTAGAACGGAATTTATCCCAATGCTAGAAGTCAATTTAAGGTAGATTATTCTAATGCCTTTCAGAAATAGCCGTTTATTCTCATGCCATCAGTCGATTGGAAAGCAGTTTATTACAGAGACCTTTGGAAATAAAGTTGAATCATCAAAGTGTGACTGGACAAGAACAAAGCTAATCATCTGCCGTCACTAGAGAATAAAAATTAAATTATCATCAGTCATCATTTATTGACAATAAAAGGCGACTGATGCTATTACCACGTGATAATTTAAAGCAGTTTATTCTCCTGCCACTAAACACGTTAAACAGGAGCAATTCATTTTAAAGGCAAATGATCATATAAGGTGGTCACAAGGTGGTTTATCATGTGTCATTGGGCGATAAGACGCACATTATCTTAGCCATTTGACAATAAAATAAAGCTAAAATACTGCAATTAGACAACAAAAATACGTTTTTCTCCTGCCATTAAAAGCAGTTTATTCTGGTGCCGTTTTTAAAATTAAAAGAAAATTAGTCTCTTTCCATCAGCCAATAGAAGCACAATTTATTAAACAGCTATTTCTACATAAAAGGTGGCTTATTTTTGTGTCATTGAACAATAACCAAGCAGTGTATGGCATTATCTCGTCATATCCAATAAGAAATAGAAGTTTACTCTGATGTCATTCGCCAGGAAAAAATTACTTAGCCTGTGTCAGTAGACATTTAAATGCAGATTGTTTTTGGACAATAGAAAAGTTGAATCCTGGTGCCATAGAACAATAAAGAGCAGTTCATCCCGCCCTGAATTGTAAAACCACAGTACTGGTAAATAGTTATCTTATATTCATTGGGCGGTGAATGGACACAATTTTCCTAGTACCTTTAGACAATAATCAGCAATCCATTCAAAGAATAAACCAGAAACAGTGATCTCAAGGAAGTTCTAATACGATACCAGTACATCCCAATCAAACTATATATTAGGTAAGAATCAAACCAGACAACACATTTCAATTTCCAATGCAATCTGTATTCAGACTCTTATCATAACAACTGCAGTTCAAAGAAGTAGAGAGACAGACAACATATTGTAATACTTAATGCTTCTAGGTATGATAACTCAAACACCGCATATTTAGATCAAAATGTAAAACAGAAAGACAGGTCAATGCTGACAGGTTGTTCGACCGACTCCATCACCGCTAGGGTCAAAACTACACCAGGCAGATAAAAGTGAAACATTATGCTATAAAAAGGACATTGCTACTATTGTGTTGGATTCTACATTAGTACACACAAGTGATGATAGGACGTTTACGTAATAACGTTTAGGATACGAAAGAAGACAGTGAACATAAACAGCTCGAATAGTTAATGAGAGATTAAAGTAAATGTATAATTAATTTGTTTCATTGTATTATTTCTACTATTCCCATGCATTAGGATGCTGAATGGTCATTTGAACTAATCGAAAGAATATTAAGCCATTAACCAAACCGTTTAAATGAATTACGTGGGAAAGTAATTTTATCTAGAAGTCTTGCAACAAATAATTCATGGAAACTACGCAGCTAACTAAAAATAGCTCAATCTAAAAGTAAGAAGGAAGTAAGAGAAAATAAACTGGGTAATTTAGACTGTACAAACAAAACGAAAATAAAGATTGGTGTTGTTGGAAAAAGAGAGAAGATAAACAACTGAAAAGAAAGGTAAGAGATAAAGAGAGTGTTGATCATAATTTGGGGCACTTCCCAAACGGTACTATTATGTTAGAATGATTTGTCATCTCTATGAGTGAGGAGCACCTTACCTTTTATGGTTATGTTTGCTGATCATGATATAGAGAGATGTTGCCTTTGACGTCATATCAACGTCCCCTACGATTTCTGATAATAATGATCTGGCTTTTTGAAAGCATATAATCAAAATGCTCTGCCCTTCCAACAAGTGGCTTAGCTGTGTTTAGTAGTGGTATTACATGTATTAGTACTTCGAGTTCATATGAACTGACTGAGCCAATTTGAGAATTACTTCAATACTCATATTAGCACAAATTACTTCCAATATGTCATCTGTCTACAAAACATTCTCCACATTTTACCATAAAATGATTGTCGGTGAAAATTATTCTGCTTGGTGTTTCCCCGCAGTGTTTTGTCCCGAGACAACCTTCGTTATCTTCTTGATTCTCCGAACCCCTGTCGGCTTTCTTCATAAAAGCTCTGCTTATTGGTATGAGAAAACTCCCCGTTAGTTTCCGGGGTCTCATCCAGCCGATGATAAGAAAGAATAGGCCCTCTGTAACTATCAGATTGTCTTGCTTTTATCATCGATCCAGCTTGCCTTTCCTGATTCTATCATCCCTGCTGCTACTTGTGATCTCTCCTTCTCTCCCTTACTTTTATCTGGCCTATTATGCTACTTTTTCACGGGCCCTGACATGACATTGTGAAGTCGGGAAGAGTCATAAAACAAACATACAAGCTTGAAAGAAAAAAATCCCACTAAACAAACGAACAAGCGGTAAGCAAACAATACGATATTGCTGAAGACATCTTTATTTGCCAAGGAAGCATGGTAAAACAGTCTAGTCCAACCAAAAGTTTTCTTGTTATAGCAATGTACCAAGTAATGGAACCTTGTTCTTCAGACTTTTAGCTTCATCATGGGAATGATAAGCCATTACCAATCAATCTCCAGTTGCTTCTAGTTGCTTCTGTCCCTGGGTTGGCCTCTCGATTGACTTTTATCAAAAAAGTGTAGCCTTATGTTTGACTCTTCTTCTATCTCCTTCCTCTGGGTTATTCCCCGTAACTCAAGCGAGACCTCAGGATCATTTACACAGCTGACTCCCTTTCAAAGTCTGTCTCATTTTTGCATAACGGTGTTTTGGAACATGTGCCTCTGTGCTCTGTTCCTCTCCATTGTTTGTTGGGTTGAAACCATTTCAAGTTCTTTTCCAAAGCTTTGACCCATTCGGGTCAAAAGACTCTAAGAATCCCCCTCGATATATGTTTTTGAGTGATATCGAGCCATGTTTTAAAACCTTTGAATTCTGATATATTCATTTCTTTGACGAATTAGTTAGATCACATTCTCCAACTGTGCATTCGTAATGCGTTGCATAAACTGACGATTCTTCTGGGTTCTAAGTTTTGTGTTTTTCAATTCCTATTCCCATTGTTTTCATCCTTTCAAAACATTTCAACATGCAACTTCATGATTTTCAATATTTAAAGAGATCTTGTGAATAAAGGCAAACATTACAATCAGACCTGGAAGCAAAATAGCATTTGACTTCAACGTATTGTTTTTTGGCACCACATCCAGATGCAACTTTACTTTCTGTACACGATGTGGTCCTTCACATTAATCCTCACAGGTAGTAACGTCACCTTTACTTTATGTATGATTGATCACCACAGGTAGTGATGCTACCAATATGGTGTCATTTTGGTCCCTAAATAGTGATGGCGTTTCTATTTCTGTTGGTTGGTCTCTGATGAACATCACATCTGTTGATTTGGTACATAGCTGTTTCCTCATCGCAATAATCCAATTGGAAGTTATCCATCCACGATACGGGGACAGATCCTTCACCATCCACATTGCGGTTATTTGTAACAACATTTGATGTTGTGATGGCACCCTTCTTTACGGGAGTTGAGGGATTTCTTTTTCGCTTTCCTTTATGGCATTGCTGATGATATGGATTCTAAACTCCTACCGTCAAGTACAGATATCTGAAGTTTGCTGTCATTTGACCGAGCACTGTACTATTGCCATTGAAACCAAATCAGGAATGTGACACCATCAGCAAAATAAAAGAAACAAAGAAAGAAAGAAAGAAAGCAGGGAAATCATTAATTGCAGTGTGGGAAGATAACACTACAGGTATATGTTGCCTTTGAGGATACATTCACCACACAGGTTTTTTCCAACTTGCACCACGAAGTCGTAAAGTTGTCATCTTTGACTTGAAGCAATTATGAGAATATGAGTGATCGGTAAAGTGTGTCAGCGTCCTTTATCGGCTATACCAAGTTTAATCCAACACAGCCTTATGTCCACCTTTATAGCAACCTAACTTGTTGTAAGAAATAGCATGGTATCCAAAAATTCTTCTCTGGGCATTATTGTGTTGAGTTCTTATAAATGGCCATTTTGTGAGCAGAGCAAACGAAACCAAGCAGTGATGAAAATGATAATGAACGGATATGTTTAAAAGGACAAGGAATCTGTCATCTGTTAACTAAGAGTCACGTGTGATCGGAAAGTATTAATTTATTCAAGTTCCATGATGTTTCAATCCACCCAAATCTTCTTGTGGCAATTATTCTTTCAGGAATACCTCAGACATTTCCTTCTGATAAGCTACTTCATGTCCAGCAAGCATTCTTTCCATACTTTTCAAAAGTTTCTTACTTCCTTGTAATCTTCAATCTTTCGGTGAATGCTGACATTAATGAATCTCAATTGACAAATATGACATCAGTGGCATACAATCAGGCCAAATCATCCAACGGGCAAAATGTCTGACAGTGTTGTAACAAACGTTCCATCCCCAAAAAGCAAACGAAACGAAAAATCAACAAGACGAGAACAAGAAACGGATCAGAGTGAAAACTCAAAACTACTAGTAAAAATGGAACAAATACAAGAACAGCAAACAAAACAACTACAAGAACGAAAACCGAAACAAGCACACAAGCAAAAACAAACACAAACACAAAGCAAACAAAACAAACAACAACTGTAACAACAGAAAATAAAACAATTACAACAGCGGAAACCAATCAACTGCAGCAGCAAAAAAAACAAACGAAACAAAACAAAACATAAACAAAACAAAAACAAAAACGAAAAACAACTACCCAAAACAAGAACAAGAACAACAACATCAACAAAACTGAAAAAGACTAAAAAACAAACAAAGCTCCACAGAAAGAAAAACAACATGAAGGAAAGATAAAAAAACAAAAACAAAACAAGTACACTAACAAAAAACAAAAGCATCCCAAATCTGGGACAACTCATCCCATCCACCTGTCTTCTTAAAGGACTCACGCGGACATGCTTTGCTTACATCAGGGGATGTAAAGAAGGGAGAAGGGTAATTACAACGTTATATGTTTTATAGCAAAGTTTTCACTTTTCCAGGAAGGGTTATGAAGTGGGAACGGTAAGCCCAGCAGCCATCAATAGAGGGAAAGAGGAATTGTCTGTGGGTTTACCGTTTCTGCTTTCATTACGGATTGATAGTCTGAGTTTTAGTTCTCACTTCTTTAGACTCCCTGATGTGCATTTGCAGACATTCAAAAACTGTTTAGTGGTCTCATATTTATAGAAGATTCGAAAATAAATTAACAAATTAAAGTCAGACATTGTCATTAAATAAGCAAGAACATGTTCTTCACATCATATAAAAGTCTTGTTTCATGCAATAACATGAAGTTTCAACTGTTGTATTTTTCTTTCCTGATTCTTCACTCTGTTATTATTCTTTTTATTTTTGGTAGTAGTAGTTGTGATGATAGAAACAATTGCTAGAGCAGCAGTACCAGCAGGTGCGTTTCCTATCATACATCAAAAATGCAGTATGTCCCCTATAATGATATAATATGAAGTTACTTCCGGTTCTGCGTTTGTTTTCTGTCCTGATTCTTTAGGCCTACCCTCTTATCCTTTTTATTCCTTTTTTTCCCGGCCACTCTGGTCCTGTAGAGCAAAGGCTGAAGTATTCTGACAAAGATGTGATGTTTGTCGATCCATAGAGCATACCCCTTGTAATAATATCTTTGCTTCACTTTGAGAGCACTGATTGAGATCTTGTCCCATATAGTAACGATGAAATCGTGTCTCTTTGTAAAGTAGTAGTGGTAGTAGTAGTAGTAGTAGTAGTAGTAGTAGTAGTAGTAGTAGTAGTAGTAGTAGTAGTAGTAGTAG
>JAOYNN010044452.1:0-26172 GCA_025770095.1 Goniobranchus kuniei | reverse complement strand
TGGAGAGAGTGAGGAGACAGGCAGACAGACAAAGAAAGAGAGAAAGAGAGAAGGGGCAGGGAGATATACAGACAGAGAAACAGAGACAGTGGTTAATTGGACACACATCATGGGTAGGTCCAAAATATTTAAGAAGAATACAAAAATACAACCATAAAATGCAGGCTTATATCTGACCCTGCAGTTTTTTGCAAAAAATATTTCAAAATCTTGCAAAGAAAATGATGAATTTTGCGCAAGAAAATAACAAAATTTTGCAAACATTTTGCAAATATTTTGCAAGGCTTCTAAATGGTGTTTAGCAGGAGTTTTATGTTTTCTTGTGATGAAAAATCATGTGTGGCAGCACGAAAATTGTCAAGACAACAACAGTTGCTCACATGACCTTAAAATGTGTTCAAAAAGAGATGTTAAAAAGGTAACTTTTGCAACCTTTAACCTTCTACACTTATTTGGTCATATAGAAATAAACCGCGAAGTGACTTTTCATACAAGTCTATATAGGTGCCACAATTTCGTTTACAAGCACATTTATACCTAAATCAAAGGGGGAAAAAACCTACAGAAATTGATTCAGTTAGCTTTCAATTTGTTTCTTAAACCAAAAAATAAAAACAAAATAATAAATCTTGATTCAGTGTGGTATAGATGAAATGGTTGGATTATTTCATAGATTTAGGCCGAGTTGTCTGGTCGCAAGCGCATAGGTGAAAGTACATATGTACTTCTAATTTTTAAGGGCCTCTTAATCTAAATCTAATACAGGGGTCTAAAATTCAGATTAAGCCTTAATGCCAGATACATGAATCAGTACATTCAAGAGAGAATACCATGGGTAGAATAATTATTGAAATCTATCCACACTCTAAGAACTTGCTTGAGCTAGACTTAGGCTACTAGAGTCTGCTATGATTCGTTGTTTCTTCGTAGGATGAATTGACTTGTCTGCCAACTTTTGTTGTGAGATGTGCTTCGATCAGGTGAAATGTGATTGCAAACTAGATTTTCTATTTCTAGTGTGGTCCAACACAATATTGCATAATGTGCAAAATAGCTTCCCACCAGGAGCGCATTGGATAAGGCGAGCGCTTTCCACAGACGGGAAAACAGTTTGCGGCAAGCATTCTCTTTCCTAGCTAAGGACATGTTCTCGGTGAACATTTTAAAAATACGATTGCGATATTTCATCAACAAACGTTTCAACACTAACAATAACAAAACAACAACGAAAGCATGTTTTGCCTGTTTTCTTGCATGCCGCTGATCAGCAATATTCAACCGTAGCACGACCAAAGGCAATAAACATCGATTTAAATTCCAGTCAATCATATAAACAATCGATTCCAATAATAATTACAATGTTTGATACCCTCCACTTATGTTGATCCAAGATGGTAGCATGCATAACAAATGGCTACAAATGAAAAAGAGCCCCAAAATCTTAGTGTGGCAGTCGCCATCTTTAAAAGTTAGCCACGCATTCCCTGCTAAAGCCGGTCGCTAACGTTTGCAAACATTCGCAGCAAACGGAAGCAAACGGGGCATTGGATTTATAAAGGAAACGGAAAACCATTTGCTAGCTTTCGCCTTATCCAATACGCCTTAGATTCGTTAAAGTCTCTCAGAAACTGTAGGTTCATTGCCATTCTTTGGCACTCTTTTATTGCCGCATTTTGCTTGGGCAGGTTTTCATTTCGGGTGCCTCACTCTATCAAAAGCAAACTTTTTTTTTCATAACATCGTTGTAGCAGAAACGGAAGCTTTTATGTTAGCCACAGCAGGGCCACCTGTATGTACACAACCACGCCACAAATGCAATACTCTCTCTCTCAGAGAGAAAGGTAGGCCTACAGTTCTTTTCATGTGTATTATTTAAGCAAAACCAACAACATAATATTTGTAGTGTAAAAGATCTAATCTTTATTGGTGATGATTATAATGAAGATATTAATTATTGAAAATCAACACTGATTGAACATATTATGACAAAAAATCCAACTCTCAAAAGGCACAAGGTAGAAGCAATTCAATGATAACTGGGATGAACGTCAAAATCAAAATCATGAACTAAGATTATAAAAGGTCATTTTCCTACTTTCCTTCATGTAACTGTCTGTAATTGTTACTATTGCATTTGGGACACAATGAGTCGATTTTCAGTAAATGCCATAGGTACAAACTGATATCACTTGTTCACATCTTTGAAGCCATTTACGATTGAAAAACGAAAAATTTTATAAGCATTTTAGTAAACGTTACGGTTGACCACAAGACAGAAGAGTTCAGCTCCGGCACAGTGTGGTAACCCCCCTCCGGAAAGAAAGAGTTAAAGGTATGAAATCCCATACTTATCAACACTTCTTTAAAATTTAAAATTTAGGCTTCTATTTCTACTGCCACAGCTGTATTCAGCATTTTGCCTATGGTAACAACCACCATGCCATATTTTGACTGAAACTCTTAAAAATTGTAAAATTTCTTTATGCCTGGATCTACATAGATTAAATTCATGCAGAAAACAAACACCACAGGCCGATTACAATGTAAGAGAAATGTTTGAGAATTAATTTGTTTCATTCAGTTTCTACTTTCAACTTTTACAATTGACCTCTTTACTGGTGCTGCTCTCAACTCAACTTTATGTAATTTTAATGTCAAATTTCAACCCAGCTTGGTTTAGATGATCTTTAAACACAAAAGCCATCAAGTTACAAAAATGGAAAAAGAAAGATTAATGTTGGGGGAAAAAATATTTCACAATTTTTATGACAAAATAAGGTCATTCTATAAATCAACTTGTATGAAAACAAAGTCGCTGACCACTTGTACAAGAAAAGGTAAATCTAGTTGACAGTTCAGATCTTAATAGGTGGAGCTGTGCAGAGTTGCAGCATATAATATATAATATGCATAAATTGAAATTGTTTAAAGGTAATGCTAATTGACTAAAATAAGACTAAGGAAAGGAGGTACAGCATTCTGTAACTGCAATTATTACAGTTTTAGGGAAACAACAAGCAAGAACTATCGCATCCCATATAAGTTACTTATATATTGGACACTTAAATGTATACATTTTGTGACAAAAATTGAATGAAAAATGCCTAAGATGCATTTTAAAAAACAAAAACAAAATTGTAAAATCCAAAGTCAAGAAAAAAACTATTACAATCTCATGGCATGAAAAAGCAACAATCAGCAGTGATAATATTGAATAGAAAATAGATTGAGGAAACAATTTTAGGATTCAACACAGCACTGGGTAGCATATCTGGTATCCCTGCCCATAACTAGGGTCCTCTCAAAATACTGATACATATACATATACAGTACAAGGCATCAAACAGTGGAATGATACTTTTTCAGGGAGCTTGTCAAACAAACAAAACTCTCTTGTCAAGTGCATAAGATATGAAAAAAATGCAACAAATCTTTAGTTAAAGATTACATAAATACAAAATGACTTATGATCTTGCTTGAAAAGTGACAATGTGAGATTAATGGTTATAAACGGTTAAAAAAGCAAGCCAGTTTGTGAGGAAAATCTTGTGTTTTAACTCTTTGATTACAACATTTTTTTCTGGGCTTAGACCAAATTCATTTTTTGAGAAAGTTAGGGAAAATACTGCAAATGAAAAGAACAACGGGTCTTCGGTACGATTAATCACTGTAAACAAACAGTTTCTTCTCTCTACAGGATTTTTCTTTATGTTGGTTGAGAAAAAAGTAGGAGGGCAAAGGCTGTTAAACAAATACCATCCAAAACTCTATGAGTCATTGTATAAGCTTAAGATATGCAAGTCCCCATTATGAAAGCTGATATATATATATATCCGTAGGCAGAGTTAAGAGCAACTTTTTTCAATGGAGCTCAAGGTCTCACTGTGTTTTCTACAGTGAATATTAAAAACAGTTCTTCATCTTCAGATCTTGATCTCCAAAGAAGGGCTGTTTGGATCAAGGGTTTGCATGCAGGTATGATTGATTGATTGATTGTGGATTATGCCCAGTACATCCCATAGTGATGATCTCAGGGCTTGTATGATGATGCTTAAATAAAGATAAAGATTGGATTTATATAGTTCTTTTCACCATTCTATGAACAGTCTCAAAGCGCTTTACAATACTTTACCCCCTAGCAGGCACAATCCCTGGGGAGTATACAGTAAAGTGGAGTCCATTCAGCACAATGATACCATCCTATTGCTAGGTACTCATTTAACACCTGAGTCAAGTGAAGCAACTTATTAGGGTAAATTTTCTTGCTTAAGAAATCTGAGATCATCAAATGATAATCTCCTTCTGAAAATTCCTCGCTCAAAATTAAATGCTGGAACTTGCTGTTTTTCACATTCTGGACCTACAGTTTGGAACAAATTGCCCCAAGATGAGAGGAGCAGAGACCCTGGTGACATTCAAAAGTGACTTAAAAACTCATCTATTAAGAGAAGTATTCCAGTAAATGTAAACAAGTTTTACCTTTTTTGTCATGATTTTAAATTTCGACAAGGCTTTTAAGCTGTAAATATTATTGTTACTAGTCCTAAACCTCACTACAGGAATGTATTTGTATATCAAATTATTTTACATGTATTAGAAATTTTTAGTTAACTTCGTCTTCTACTATTTAATTTCTTGATGTGCAGCGCCCAGAGCTTGTTTTATTTACGGGATAGTGGCGCTATAAAAATGTACATCATTATTATTATTATTATTATTATCATTATTATTAAGGAAAAAACGCATGCGTCCAGAGTGAGATTCGAACCTGATGTCACTAGGATTACACAGGCCTACGCTCTACCACTTAGATACTGCGCCCCCATATTTATTCAAATACAGAATTTCTGTTTACAGTCTGACTTGTTTTCTGAAGCAGATTAGTCATTTAAATTGAAAGTGGCCATCAATTTCCTCTCCATATGTTTTAAAATGGTCTGATCGACTGATCTACATTGACATAAAGAGTATAAAAACTGACTGGCTAAGATGACTATATAAAGACAAAATTATAGGTATGAAGCCCAAAACTCTCCCTCACACTGCTTCTTTTCTTTTATATTCATTCTAAAGAATGTGAGAATTTTTCAAATTCCCAAAACTCTTCCCAACTAGGAGGGAAAGAGGAGCTACAGTATTTTGACACATAGACAGACAAGCAAGGAGACAAAAGAAGGATATTGTTAAAAATAAAAGACACCAAATAAGTCTTTTAGAAGTTTTAGAATCCTTCCAATTGAGGTAACCACAATGGCACCTTACCTGATGATATGTAATAAGTGGATGAGATGAGAATTGGCGAGAAAAAAGAAAGTTCTAAAGTTTGCTGTTCAATGCCGGCCCAGACTTTTCCCTGCATATCATTCATTAAGTTTTACTGCAATCTACAGTCTTTAGTATGAAGTTAAGTGTGTTCTTAACACTAAAGCCAACACTGCCGGACTTTCATATTGTTGATATTTTTGTAATATCAGATGATAAAGGCAAATGAAAAATTAATTTGTTAATTGTTTACATCACAAAACAAAGGGTATGTTTGTATTATATATGGTATAGGCCTGCATGGAATATTGAAGGTATATTTATATAACTGGACAAGATACACTCCAATACTGATCAAGCTATAAAATAAAGAATACTTTGAACACAGATAGAAATGACCAGACAACACAACAAGTCTACTTCCTGTCATTGATGCTGGCTTGGCAATGACTTTTCATCTAGGTAAAATTATAGAAGAATAAAGCAACGTCTCAAACTAAATTCTTCAATAATTTCCATTCATCAACATAGCCATGTGCTCGTGTTTGCCCCCATGAGATTTAATCTCACTTTTGTTAGCACTGTTGTCATGGACGTTTGCGCTCATTGTCCCATCTGGTCATTTCTAGGCTGTGCTTTGACCGAATTAGGTTTAACAGATGAAAGAATGTAAATCAATGTAAACCTTCAGACAAGCAAGTAAATATAATGAGTGAAAATGTAAAATAAAAATGACAAACTGAAGGACAGGACGCAAGATAGTCAAGTTAATATCTTAGAACATAATAAAAGAACAATGAACAAATAAGTTTTGGGCGCTAAGAAACCAAATTTCTACACAAATGGCACTTAAGATATGAAAACCGTACAAAAGGGAGCCAAGAGGATCTGAACATTCCTTTACACAGCTATATATGATGGTTACAAAAATTATTCAGAATACTATAGGCCTACTTCTACTGTAGGATTATGATGCACTAGTTTAGCCTAGTAAATTGCACAAAATGTAGAACAGCAGAGTAGATGGGAATCATAGGGCATAGCTGGCTTGGCATTTTATTTTAGTAGAGGGTTCACTGATGTTTGTCATAACACATCAACACACAGACAAAACACATTCCTAAAGTATGGATAGACTGACAATCAAACCTGCTTCCTCTCGGTCAACAGGACAACGCTCTACCACTGAGCTAGAGTCCCCTGAAAGGCTTTTGAAAAATTAAAGAGAGAATGGAAGTAGCAGGGAAAGGTTTAGAGAACAAAAAAGAAATTCCAAAGAAGAAAATAAACATTTACTCATTCAGTGCTATTGACGAGTATTCTCACACGCCAGAAGCCCCACCCAATTACTACTGACGAGCATTCTTGCATTTGATGCCGGTGTTGGTTTGAATAAAAATACACACTTTCATCCAAACCTATGTTGATAATTTCAGCATGGGACATTCTGGGATAGATCTACCTATCCTTCTTTCGACGAGTAGCTATTGATACCTCTAATTTTGATCTGAAAGAGCGTTTGTTTTTCCACTTGTTTACACTGTCTCTTCAACCGATTGAAACTAGTCCTCAAGACTTCTAAGAGGTGGATCTATGTAGATGAAGCAGTTATGGATAATGTCTTCGCTTTTGATGCCGAAGAGGATGATATTATGAGTGATAGCAACTCAAGCGAATGTCCAGATGATATTTAAAGTGAAAGTAGTGATACTGAGCGTAATAGTGATGCTAGATCTAGAAATTCATCACCTCCTAAGGTAACGGCAGCTGATGATGCGGACACGTGAACCCATAGACCTACCTATCATCGGTACAGTGTAATAGTGGCATCCAGATAGATGTAAGTGAAGCAAATGCAGAGCTAGATTTCTTTTCCCTAAAATAAAAAAAAATAAAATCATGAAGGTTGGTCACATAGTTTTTATTTAATGACTTTTCTTTTCTTGAAGACCAAAATTTTCTCCCAGTGAGAAAATCGCTCAGCATACAGGGGGCATTCATGGAGACAGGCTTCAGCACTGAATGAGTTAAAGTGAATACCAAGTATAAAATACACACTAAAACTAAAAGAAGGAAAACAAATGGAGTGATGATTTATAGACCAAATATGAAGCCCCAAACTGTGCAGTACAATAATCATCCAAGAATTTCTACCATGGTCTTATACAAAAGTACTTGGCCCATCTAGATAGCAAATGACCCGAGTATGATATTTTGAGTCATGAAATGCACATCATATGGGGAATGTTTACGGAACATGCACTCCCCCACTCTACCAGCAAAGATGAGCTTTTATGTAGCGCAATATCCACTTAATCTGCTCAAGGTGCTTTACAAGGGGTCTCAACCATCAGCAACATATAACACGAACAACGACACAGGCAGTCTGTTAGGCAATTGTACCATTTTTTTCGGACAGGGACAACGCTGTTAACAGCCAGGTACTCATTTTACACATGAATGTGGTGAGAAAATGTGAATAAAGAGCCTTTTCCAAGGACTCAACTTCATATCGCCCCTAGTAGGGTTCAAACCCCAACCTCACAGTTGCTATGCCGAACTGTCTACCACAGCCGCAAAATCTCACCCTCCCCCAGCCACCAAGACATAAAAAGCATAACAGAAGATGGACAAGGTGGGCCTATTCTACATCCTCTCAGTTGAGGAGTCCATAAAATCTAGCCCCAGATGGGTGGCATCCTGGTAGTTACAAGTGGTAGCAAGAAAATGATTGACAGCACAAGAAAATGATGTCCATTTGTTAGTGTTAAGGTGATAAAACATGATGGTGACCTCAAATGAAATATCTGATACATGAGGTGAAACCATCCAAATGCAAAAAAATATGAAATCACAAATTTCTTCACAGATCTTTAGAATGGTGCATTTCTGCGCACTGCATATATCGTAATGCCATACAAATTCAATACAAATCCACACAAACCCAGGTTTTGGTAAAACTCCGTGAAACTCATAATCAATCTACATACTACACATACTACAGCCTAGCTCTCAGCGAGAGGTAGCTGATGTACAATCAATTGGTATGTGGCCTTAGAACAACATATTTTAAATTCATGATCAATATCACACAGAGGGCTACAACGGGACTCTCGACTTGACGCTCGTCATGTGACTACTTATATTTATATTGTATGCCAGGTGAATTCCATCTGTCTGGCTTATATAACATTAGTGTATTAGGTCTAATGTATTGTACAGAGTGATCCATTTATCACGCTACAAATGGGACATAGGGAAAATCCAAAAATTATCTTAAATCCTGATAGTAAGTGTTGAAAATGTGTCCAATGCAGATTTTCAAAATGAGCAGATAATCTAATATTACTATTATTATGAATGATGAGATTTTGGTGTACAATGAAGCCAATTGTATTGACTAATGAGGCCCCATGGATTCCGTTTATCATGGATCTCTCTGTATATCATTTCAAATCAATATTTTAAAAAAAGACAACAAACACCCACTGAATGAGCACATTACAAAATCTACATCAAAAAGACATGAAAGATACATCTCCATAAGTACGCCTACCAAATAGAACGTCATTTAAATTCCTTTTTACTTTTACCCTTGGGATAAGACTTTTAAACAAAAATTCCCTTAAAGTTTGATGTATACATGTTTCCATAATGCTAATATCTTAATTTTCACAGACATTTTTACCCAATATTATTCTAGTATTTGATTTTTTTACTTCCTTTTATATGTGTTTGTGATAACTTTATAACATGTCTGGGGTTTATTTTCCCCAAGGGGGGACAAATCAAGTGCTTTTGATTTGAATCAGGTCCACATAAACAAAATGATGCTGGGGGAATATGAAGGCAGCCCTTGGCCAATACTCTTCCTATGAAATGAACACACTACGTTTAGTATTGCTTACTTACATATGTCAATGGAAAAGTTTTAAAAAAAAAAAAGACTTAGTGTTATGCAGCTAAAATTGATATGGCAGAGAAGGGTTAAGTTGATACATAGAAAAAGGGGAAGGTTTGAATTACAGCTGTAAGGGAGGCACAGAAAGGATGATGAAAACATCTGACAAAAGCATAAAACATATAATGATATGATTATACAATTGTGAAAAATAGGCTTAGTGGTGATATGATCAAAAGACCCTTCATATTCATACATTGTATCCATGTAAGGCATACTTTGCATCCATTAATGGTAACAAATAGTGCGAAGAAAGAGGGAATTGTTGACTATTCCAATTTTCAGTCTTTACCTATGTAATAGTTTCAGTCCTCAATGCCCTTAAACATAGCAGGCTCATCATTTGTACAAAAAATCTAAGATGCATAACATGACAATTATCACCAGATAAGACAGATAGCAAACAACAAATATATAGATTTCATACAGAAGCTTCAAACCTCTGGATGTAGAATTCTTGTGGGGAAAAAAAATTTGAGCTTTCCATTTTGGCTAACTTTGCAATACAATTGAATGTGCATGTTGAACTTTGAATCAATAAGTAATGCCTTCTAGATTCCCTCCCATCTCAAGACATATAATATGACAATGACACAACAGTAAGAGGCACTTAGAAGTGAACAAAATCGAAATTGACTGGACACACTTTGAGGTTGCCAGTATTTTTCACAGCTGTTCTTTGAAATTTAACAAGAAAACATGCTTACAATGACCTTTGAACTTGCTTTTTTTCTTTTTCCATTGAAGAAAACCAATTTATTTCCCATTAAACAGAGTCAGATTAGAAGAAGGATATCTGTCAGTACAAGATAAATCAAATATTGCTAATTACATGATGTAATATCTATCTTTTGACAACTTTTGTCAATTCTGTTTAACATTCATATGAGGCAACTTGAAAAAGATGAGACATAAATTACATTGGAAAAAGTGCACAAATGTAAACCCTTGATTCCACTGATTGGTCTATTCTTTAATCAAGTTGCCTGAAATGGAATTAATTTTGGAATCAAAGAGATAGATAAAAACCTTTTTTGTTGCTTACGCATCCTCTACTTAAATACTCATTACTCAGGCTTTCTCTTCTGTTTTCACTTACATTTACAACTAACACCAGATAAGTGAATTTCGATGGGACACAGCTCGAAAATCTATATCTAAAAAAAGAAGTGACGTAAAAGGTGGCATACCCTCATAGAACATCGATGGGTTTGTTTGAGTAATTTGTGCTGCTGATTGTCTGCAATACTGACCTTGACACGAAAAGAAAATTCTGCATCTTTCTCCATCCTATCATTCCCTAATGCGATATCATGTAATATGTGACAGATAAGAGAGCATATTCATATATCATAAGAAATATTCCTGTACCTTCTGAATCTGACTATATGCATCATGTACCAATACTTTATATTTATATGAAAAAGCAGAGTCAAGACATAAGACAACATTGACGCATACATAGGAATAAATGCCATATAATTTACAATGAATGGTATAAACACAATGTCACACAGGTTGAGATAAGAAGTAACCGTGTCACTGTGTCCAAACAATCATGGAATTGGGTACTTGAGCAAAAATATCACAAAGTGGACATCAGATTGAGGTAAAGAAAACAAGTTGGTTCAGGAGTCAGAGGTTTGTTTGTTTGTTTGGTGCTTTGGGGCTCTTTTTGACCTGATGAAGTCATTTCTGCACTCATGGAAATAATAAGATGATAGGTTAGTTAAAAGAGAGAGAACAGAAGTAGAAGATACGGTTTTCAGATGAGAAGAATTGATACATAGAGGGGAAATAGGCATTTAGAAATAACAATACATAACATTATAACTAAATGGAGAGATGGTTTAAAAACAAACAAAAATCATCTCTAATATACATAACAAAAAAAATATTAAAAAGCAGCAAGACCCAAATCTTGCACCATGATAACCACCAATGGTTTTCTACTTCGGTAGCTCAGTTGGTAGAGCGGCTGACTGCCATGCGAGGTGGCCCGAGTTCTAACCCAGCCAGGCAGTGGATTTTTTCGGGGCCCCCTGTTGACTTAGCAATATAAATGGGTAGCTACATCTTTCTACACTTGGCGAAAGAAAAGTCTGCATGGCAAGCAATGGCAAACTACCACATTATGCTGTATGCCTAGTATAATTAGGGCTCTACCCCTTATTCCCCTACACTCAGTCATGGGTATGGGACTAACATTACAAAAGTACTCAGTCTGTCTAGACGGCAAGAGACCCCAATAGAACTTTTTAAAGTTATGTAATGCACATAAATTGAAGATGGCCACTAATAATGCCTCCTTCCCTCTCCCAGCAAAACTCCCTCCGCTAGGACACAAAAGAGATCCCAAATGAAGATAATAGACAAACTAGAGAAGAAACCCTCTGTCGACCCTTAGTTGCCTCTAAGAACATGCATGTGGAGAAATGACACTGCAACTATCCTTTCACCTCTCAGCTGAGGAGCCCAGCAGGGAGGCGGAGGAATTGAGGCTGAAAATCTTAAGTTGAGGGAAACAAACATTAACTCTCTATGGTCATACAAGTGAGAACAGACGAGACCAATACATTTATTTATAGCATATTATTTTGTGATGAGACCCATTGGAAATTGCAAAGAGATGCTTCATAAAAAGGCATGATTAAGGTGTAAAGGAATCTAGATGATTGGAAAGGCTGACTTTAGTGAAAATTAACAAAGTTTAACAAAGTGCATTCTTCAACCTTTCAAAACAAAACAAAATGTTACAGTAACTCAATGATTAGATGATTAGACAAACAACAAACACAACACAAACTATGATGGATATAACCACAGATATTTCATTTATTACTCTTAAAGAGTAGTAACGGTTTGTCATGATCGCTGCCACCACAATTTCTTTTTTCTGAATACAAAATGTCCATTAAGTTTACATAAATTTAAAATCAATCAATCAGTAAAAGAATGCCTCACAGGACCACAATGGAAAAATATCTTTTGATCACTGAAATAAACAAAACACCCACAAAAATGTGACCTTATCAGGATTCAATCCTCAAAGAGATTCACATTCATCTCATTAAATTATGAAATGTCCTCCGTTATGGGAAGGTAAGATACAAGCCAGGACAAAAGAATCTCAGTATCATGATTTAGTTCTATTGCTCATAACTGAAAACCTGTTTGTTACTTTATATCATAAACAACAAAAGCATAGTCAGTAAAAAGAATGAAACCATTCAGTAATGACTTTAATACAATAGCAAGTATACAACTACTGCAATTGATTCTTAAAAATCAAAGCCCCTATGACCAAATAAGAAAGTGAAAGAACAAAATACATTCCCTTTATTACAAGTTTACAAATCCCAAGTTTTCTTTCATTATCAGTTACCAGTATAGATAACATCTGAATATGAAACAACCCTCTACCCACCTCAGCCATAGTATTATGTGACATATATCATGGCTTATATGTCTCATGTAGTGAAACTATTATAAAGCTATCTAGACCTAGACTGTGGGCTTAGCCTAGCTCTCTGTGTTTATTGTGGTGTGAGATGTGAGAGGTTAGCAAGGTTAGCTTAATTTTAAAATGGGAAGAGCCCAGACATTTTAGAGCTATTGTGTAATTTATTGTTGTCCTTGTATTTGTATGTTGTAGAATAATTTAACAGTTAAGATTTTTCTCTGTCTTGAGAATTAATGTAGGGTCATATAAACGTGCAATGTGAGTCATAAGTGAAAACTGGGCAGACCCTTGACAACCGTTGTTGAGTAAAGATCAAGAAGTTATCATTTAAACATGTAACTTTAACATGTTATATAGTATACATATTTATACATGGTATATAAATGTGCCACATAAAATGGTTACTATAGTATAAAATCTTGACACCATAAAAAAAATTGTATTTAATCATTCATAAAATTCGCCAGAATTTAAAAAAAAAAACAAACTCACTATTTATGCATAAAATATCACATGAAATAAGATATGAGCTAACTAACAGTCACATGTGAATGTGAGCAAAAAGTAATATTTTGCTCTTCTCAAAGTTTTATCCTTATAGCAGTCAGTACCATGGTAAACAAATAGACCTAAACTAAATCAGCAATTGAATGCTTTAATACTGCTGACAGATTTGTGGTTTTATATTCTATAATGAAAGCATCCACATTCTGGTGGATTAGGCCAAGTGGAGCAATTTTATTAGATCTCAATCTGCATATAAACTGCAATCCTCAGGGGCTGAATTGTTTGTTCAAGATAGAATGTCAGGCAAAAAAACAAAAACTCTGAAAATTATAATAAAACCAAGGCAAGACACATACATCTATACAAATATTACAATAATTTTATACGTCTCCAATCATTATTAGAAAATGACAAAAATGACTGTTGCAGTTTTGTTTATGGCAGTACAAAATTAAAAGATGTTCAATGACAAAGTTAATGGTTTGTTCCTTTTGTGACACGTTTTCTAAAACATTCAAACCAGCAAAACAAACTGTACAAATTCTAAAAGGAGTTTAAATTAAAAAGCTGAATAGACTAGATAGCTTGAAGACAGCAATTAGCTGACGAAAAAACGACATGAAACCTGTTCAGTCCATCTGACTATCAATGAACAGCTATACTGGGGAGAGTATCAAAACTGCTTTTCAAACTGTTTTCTGAATATTGCATTATAACAGACTGGTTTTTAAACCCAAAGACAGACTTGATATCACATGTAACTCCTCAAAGTTTACACAATTTTATACTTCCTTTGAACTTAAGCGATACACAACCATCATCTACCCCAGGGCCTAAATTTATATAATATACATGACAAGAGGCAAGAGAAATTCTTGGGTATGGTGAACTGCTTTCTTTAACATTTGTAATGGTAATTTCTGGTGACTAAATTCCCAGGTGTAATTAGTGAAACAGCAGAGAAGTCTTTCTTGTCAATTCACTGATGATAAGCAAGGAAGTAAATAGTTATCTCAAACAAGTATGTCAGAACCGGTAGGGCTAATCCTCCCTAGGTACGAATGTAATAATGGTATTGAAGTAAATAAACAGCAAATCATAGAAAGCAACACAAAGATAACATTCTTGTTCAAATTCTTTAAGATTAAATTACAGTTAGTTTCATAAATGCCAGCCAATATAATATAAGCTTACTCAAAACCAAAATGAAGCCAGAATAGTCTTTGATGGCAGGAAGAAAATGAATGAGGAGATGAAAAACTCAAAACAATACAAAAATCCTCGACTAGCAAAGGAGAAAATGATAAAAGAGACTTAAGGTGAAATTCAGAGTGCAAAGTGCACAAAAATTAATACCAATAATATCATCAACACAAACAAGCAATAGAATGACAAGTGAGCAACCACCAACAATACAGCATTTTCATAGGATTGACACAGCAAGCAGGCTATGAAGCAGGGATGGCATCAAAACACTAAAAAAAAATTATGATTTCAAGGTAATCAATGTTACTGTGGCTTAGTCAAGATTTACATATCATATATGTATTATTATTTATGTTAATCATATTGGCATTAAAGCACACATTCTATGCCAACTCAATCCGTTCATCATTATCTTTCTTTAAACTGAGAAATCAGTTCATGTAAAAAACAAATGAGACACACTTGTTTTGTCCATTGGCAGCAAAAGGGGATCATCATCAGAGGATACAATTTACAAGATGAAAAAAGCTCATGGTAGGTAGACTATTATGGCTTAACTTGGTGAAATAATTCAACAAAACTTCATCTCCAGCTGATCACTCTGAATTGTAGTCAATGAAAGGCATTGCTTCTGTCAGATTCAATACATTTAATTCTATGAAAGAATGATCTACAGAAATAATAATAAATAAAAGTTTAAAAAGAACAAAACAAAAAAACAAACACAAAAACAAATTCAAACTCAAACAATCATTTCATTTTCATGCAAGTTGCTTTCCTAAAAATGAAACTTTAACAACGCTGAAACTTTTACTGCCAACTCTGAAAGTGAACACACAATTCCGTCCTCCAACTACATACAAAAGTCTCCTAGAACATATGGCAAGCAATGTTCCAATGCTATAGATTCAAACTCTTTGACCATATTGAATGAATTACAATGGATGATTTTGAAAACAAAAACAAAAAAAACAGTGGATTAGCTAGGTCCAATTACTGTGAAACTAAGGCTCAGATTTTCTTTCCATCAATAGGAGGAAACAGAATCTAGATTCACACTTTTGTTTGTTTTTCTACTTTGCGCTTATTGGAGGAAATGTTTTTCTTATCTTTTCTTTTTAATTTAATACAATTTAATTACTTAATTTGTAGGCTTTAAAATACAGTTATCAGAAAAATTGCTCTTCAACGGAGATTAATATGAGGACTTTACTTTGGAATCCCATGTAGGGGTTTCTCATTGTCTCTTTCCTTTTCTTTTTCAAAAACTGAGAAGAAGCGGGACATAGTCTCTTTTATCATTCCAACATATGGTTTCAGGGAAAGCACAAACAAGAAAAATCAGTGTTTTTACGTTTAAGTTTCACCTTAAAACGCTAATTGTTTATTATATATATTTTAAAATTCAGCGGCTTGCTTTTCCACATATTAGAAAGGCATTGATAGGACTACTAGTATTACCTTCGATGAGAAACAGCATTTTTTGTCAACACAATTAAATTTTTTAATGAAAGTAGTGTAAAGTGATACATATTACAGATTACCAGCCTTACAATTTACACTAACTATTTATACGTCAACACTTTCACCTCTAAATACTTTTTTTTAAAAAATAGTATGGCATTTATGATAGCATTCAATCTGACCATAGTTTTCAAAAATATGGCAAATGTAATTACATGTTCTTTATCACTTTCATAACACAGTATTCATTTATATTACATCGATCATACATTGCTTTATCAGATTTTGGAAAAAAAATTGTCGAAGGAAGAAGTATAATTCCCTAACAAAGAACCAAACTCATCATTTAAAATATATTGTACAGTGGGACCTCTGTTATTGAGATCCCAGGGTATTGGGAAACCCAGGAAATCAGGACGAAATTTCAGAGAACAGAAAATTTTTTCTATATAATTTATTTCCTAATTGGGATAAGGTCCCTTGCAAATCAGGACAATTTTGTCTTGTGTGCTCTTAATTCTTAATTTCAAAGACATTTAAAGCGTACTTTTTCACAATATCTACAAAATGCTTCACATTACACATGAATAAAACAGTATGTTATTATGAGAGAATGAAATGAACAAAGAAAATTGTCCTGACACAGGCAAATCAAGAAGGTCCTATGCGAACACTAAAAAGTTAACAGACACTTGCAATGAATGATGGGCAGCTTGTTTCAGGAAGCAATGGGACGAACTAAGAAAATTAACTGTCATCGAGTGGACAATGAAGCTGCATAATAAAGTCTATCGTTTGCCATATATGCAATCAATGCCAAAGTCTGCACCTAACAAGCCAGTTTCCACCAGTCTGTCACCTGCATTTTTATGACCAACACCCGCAAGGTTGTAAAGTCAGCCAGGTGTTTCTGATCAGTGGTCAAAATGAATATTATGGGCCGAGCTACACAATTATCCAACCTCAACTGACCAATTAAAGACATATTTCTCATGCAGTGATGACACTTCCATTGGTCTGAGCTTCTGCCCAGGAAATCGGGAAATGCGAAAAATCGTGACGATTTTTCAATCTCAATCTTCCCAATAACAGAGGTCCTACTGTACTACTATTTATGACAGCCCGAAGATCATCATCAATGGCGCATCACACTAAACCATATCTGGCAAACCACAAGTACTGAGGCAGTCATCAATCATAAAATTTACACACCGTACACACATATAGTCACCTAGTCCACAGACTGTCTCCCCTTCACGATAGTTGCTTGTTCTTTTCTTTTTATATCAATACTTTAAATCCCAAATCATAATGCAGTACAATCCTACACCATGCAGGTTAGTCGACAGGTCCATGTATGGGTCAGCAAATATATAGATTCTATAAATTTATATGCTGGCTTCTATGCTCTTTTTAAGAAGGGAGTGTCTACGCACACGGTAACCTTGTACGCAGCTCCACAGGCTACGTACAAGGTAACCGAGCACAATCAGAAAGTGCCTGCTTTATGGCACAAACAGTTGCTCACAGGTGTCTAGGCCATACAACATTGAAAATACCAGTTCTCAGCCGATCACCGAAGTGAAGCAACGTCGGGTGTGGTAAGTACTTAAATGGGTGACCACTTGTTTACACCACGTGTTGTAGAAGTGATTTTTTTTTTTTTATCATCCCATGTATGATGGCTCTGGGAAAGCAGTCTGTCAGACTTTTATTTTCTTTTAAATCGTTCTTTCTTCTATTTTTTTTAAAAACGACCTAGAGTGGTTGTTCGGATGTCTCTCTCTGTCTCTGTTTCTCTCTCTGATTCCACATTTGCTGCTTAATGTCCATTAGAAAAAAAAGCTGCAAATCGGGATAAGGCGAGCACTTTTTGCTAACTGGAAATGGTTTGCCTCGAGCCCTCTCTTTCGTAGCCAACGAAAGGTTCTTGGCGGACAAGTCAAGTTTTAAAACTGCGATTATGATGTTTCATCAACAAAATTAAAATATTATCAACTATCAATAAAAGAAAGCATCAGCTGAACCTTTTTTTTCCTGTTTTATTACACCTTGCTGAGCAGTAATATTCAAAAATTGCACGACCAACATCAATAAACACCGATTTACATTCCAGTCGATCAAATAAACTATCTATTTCAATTACAATGTTTGATACCATCCACCTTAGTGGATGCAAGATGGTGACATGCATAACAAATTGCTAAGATGCCAAATATCTGTTGGATCAGGAAAAGGGACCCTAAGGAAAACGGAATGGAAAACCGTTTGCAAGTGCTGGCCGTATCCAACGCACCTCTGTATTACCGTGTACGAAGGTCCACAGTCAACATGCCTACATGCCCGGTTTACCTTGCACGTAGCTCCCGTACAAGGTTATTGTGTACGTAGACACTCCCTAAACATAAACCTCATAAGGTATAATGCAGAATGTCATATGTGTAAGACTATTTGTAGCTGCTTTAGAAATCACATCTTTTTCATGTTACCCAAACACTAAAGAAAACTTTGAAATTTTAAAAAATGATGCGTTTTGAAATAAACATTATTTGACCTCTACCACTACTCTTTACATAGTCTCCCTGCCTTAGGCCTCATAACGAAAGGGGGTATTACTAGTCTTTGAGCCAACATCGAAATCTTGGGGTCATTTGGTTTTATTACTTGAAATGAAGAAAAAAAGAAAAGAAGGGGATGGGATATCATTGGAAGGTTTTCATTTGCCTTTTTGTCCCAATTCAAACAGTAAGCGGAGAGATCATGTAGCTTTTGTGCCTGCTTTCTGTTTTGTTTGTTTGGTTTTGTTGTTTTTTGTAGGGTTTTTTCATGTATTATTTTTATCCTTCCCCCCGTCATTGAGCAATTTAGACGCAATCTCACTAGCAGGGTAAAAAAATGACACAACAATTACAAAGTGATGGTTTCGTCTCAAGACAGTTTTTTTTCCCTTGGATTCTTGTCAGTTTAATTCTTGTTACTTTGCATTTTTGTAAACTTTGCTTTATTGAATCAATCATGTGATGACTCTCTTGACCACGCTTTTTGTGAAATGGAACAATATTTTAATTCCTTACTCCACAGCCAGCTGGGTGCTCTCACCTCTTAATACTTGCCATAATCCGTATTGTAATCACCTTTTCAAGTGCGTAATTTAATGTTCCATGGTGATCTTCTATTCACTAGAGGCAAATAACAGATATAAATAAATATCAATGTATTGTGTACAGTTGATTTGTGCAATACCCTGTGAGCACATAAGCGAATTAAAAAAAAAAAAAAATTTGGAAGTGAAATGTTGAAATGTTTCAATGTTCTTTAAAGTAAAACACGTCCACTTATTGTGTTGTCTGAATTTTTGATACCTACAAAATGAATTTACAAGAAGTTGCACGTTTAAAAAACAAAACAAAACAAAAAAAGAAAAAAAATTTTTTAATTATAAAAAAGGCTAGTACTAATTAGGGTATTGCACCAAGATAATCATTGACCTGAGCAGTGTCAGTTTGTAAATTTACCATATTGCGATTGAAAATTTTTTCTCAAATCTGAAGCTTTTTTTTTTTTTTTTCAAATTTGGGAAAGGTGACTTTTGTCTTTCATTTTTTCCGTTAGCAGGCCTTTGGCAGTGACTTTTGGAAAATAAGCCATATATTCATATCATTATTTGCTTAAATTAACCTTTTTTTGATTTTACGAGACATAATTTAAAATAAAATTAATTTATATCATTAGTGCTATACACTTTTGGCCCAACTTCTCATGTTACCTTTTATAAGATAAAATATCTCGCTTTACTCATTATCGCTTTTCAAACACTAAGATGTTGAGATAGACTGTTAAGCATGAAGGCTTTTTTTTTTAAAAATACATATATATTAGAAACAGAGGTTTTTACTCAAAATTGTTGTATTCTACTTTTGCCAAAAGTGCATAGCATACACTATATTTTAGCATAGATGATTTTGAAGTTTCATTTCTTACAAGATCTTGTTTGTAAATAACACTGTATTAAAAAACCATATGAAGTATTAACATGCATTTGAGTTTTTTCTGGATTTTTTCCCAAATTTATTGAAAAAGACTGATGTGATCGAAATGAATGGAAGATTGCCTTTAAGTCGTATTATGCATTTGTATATAAATATATAAAGAGCAAGCAACCAGAACAGTATACAGTCGAGTCCATGTATAACAACCTCGGATATTACAGGAACTCGGATATAGCAGTGACAAATCAAATCCCCATTTTTTTTCTCTATAACTGTAAGAAATAAGAACTTGGGCTATAACAGGGTACAATTTGCAGTAACACGGATATAACAGGGATACCGCTGCTTGCAAAGTTGTATTTGATAATCGAATTTGTCTCAATAAAAGCATTTCACTCTTTTGTGAGATCGAGTATGATCACTTGCCTAAACACAAACATACTAATACACACTCTATGCACTACACATATCGCCCGCTAAGGGGATCCTTCTCTTCTTACCCAAATCTCACTCTCACACTTATGTGATGATTGGCCATCCCGTGGTTGAACACGACGTGACTGGTAGTGGTAGCGAGAGTAACGACGTGACTGGTAGTGGTAGCGAGAGTAACGAGGTGACTGTTAGTGGTAGCGAGTGTAACGAGGTGACTGGTAGTGGTAGCGAGAGTAACTAGGTGACTGGTAACGAGGTGACTGGTAGTGGTAGCGAGAGTAACGACGTGACTGGTAGTGGTAGTCGAGAGTGCTAGAGGCCTGTGGCTGGGTTGCTGACTGGGACTGTGTGCTCACCACAATGTCAACAATCATGTTCACTTCACACACTAGTACACACTACGCTCATTCATTGCACTCATTCATTGCACTCATCAGTTGTCACCTGCGATTAAGGAGGCAAGAGGTGCTGGGCAGAAACTTTTCTTTCACTTTCAACTTTAGCTCAAATTTAGCGTGACTATTACTGGTATCAGCAAAAGATGCCATTGATGATGCATTCGTACTGGTAGTTACCCTTGATGATGGATATAACAGGACTTGCTTATAACAGGGAAAAACTGCTGGTCCTGACGGTCCTGTTACAACCAAGTTTTACTGTAGTTCTGAATAGCTCTGTTTTAACAGAACGAAAAAATAGTTGGAGGTGTAAATGACATATACACGTATGTAGATGAAATAAAAATTGATTTAAACCAGAGGACTTTAGCTTGGTCTCATCTGTTGGCTACAGAGAAAGTGAATGAATAAAGGAAGTGATGTAAAGAATAACTGACAACTGCAGAGAAAAATAATGATCTAAAAGTAAAGGTAATGAAAGAAGAAAAAGAGACAGACAGATAGACTGACAAACAGAGAGACAGAGAGATCTACAGATATACAAAGAGACATACAGATGGTGTGGGGCTAGGTTTAGAAGGTGGGGTTGGAGAGGGGGGAGTGATGGAATACAATTTTTTTTTTTTTGCTCATGAAAATCAGAAAACAGACAAATGTTATTAAAAAAATACTTTATTGGTACTTTCAAACGTCATGGATTAATAACATTCTGTGTTCAGGTAATCAAAATATAAAACTACATTTCTTTTAGCATTTACATTCACACAAGCATACATGGAAACAATGTGGAGTTCAATTACATAGATGTTCTGAGACAGCAGATTAATATAATACTGCTGTTGCGTTAGGTGTCATATGGGGCACAACTATACAAAAAGTGTAACAAGACCACCTTTTTCCCTCCAAAAACTTGCAACAAGATACAGTTGAATTCATTTAACGTGAACCTGCTTTACACAAATGTTACCCATAACACGAACTGAATGCGAATCCCCGAATACAATTCTTGTTTATTCGACTAATGCAACATTTTATAACACGAACTCAAATACCACTAGATCTTGTTAACACGAATCGGCGCTTCGTGTATCTTTTCCAAGTTTTCCCCTCGTTCCTGCACCAACAAAGCTTCGGGCCACATACGTGTTAAAAAGCCCTAGACGAGATCTAATGTTACATCAGCACCTCTGATACAAAGTGAGCTCATGAGAGTGAGTAAGGGTACCTGATGAAGGGACACACTAGTGCATCACACACTACCATGCCACGACTTGACCTACATAGGGCCAATTACTGCAAGGCTTGTGTTCTGATAGCATGTCACTGAGCGTATGATGAGGCAATTTACTGGTCACCCCATTGTTTGCCGCCATCAAACCTTCCACACACCCCCACTCCATTCATTTAGGCTTACCGTAGTGGGGTAAGCTAGTGTTGAGTTGCTTTGCCTGTGCCAGCATCCATCATTCATTCACCACACTTAGATTTCGATCAACTAGGCCCAGCCGTCTCGCATTTTACTCCTCCATCTCCCTTAATTTTTCTTACACAAATTCTTGATAACATGAACTAATTACACTGGTCCCATGGAGTTTGTGTTATCAGGAGTCTACTGTACAGTGGAACTAGAAATTAGTAAGCTCAAAAATAATGAGAACTCATGAATGAAGCAACCAATCAAAATACCTGGGTTGTTCTTTTAAAGTCAATAAAAAGAGGAGGAGGAGAAGAGGAAGAAGAAGCAGAAGGGGAGCAGGGGGAGGAGGAATAGGAGGAGGAGAAGAAGAAGAAATAGAAGAAGAAGATGAATTTTAGCAAGATACATTTTTCTTCAAGAAATTCTTCTTGTAAAGCCTTTATCGTATCCAATTAAAGTCAATAAAAAGAGAAGAAGAAGAAGCGGAAGAGGGGGAGGAGAAGAAGAAGATGATGAATTTTAGCAAGGTAAATTTCTTTAAGAAATTCTCTTTGTAAACTCCATATTGTATGCAATGGAATTAGCTACAGTCAAAGTTAAAACATCAATCTAAGTGTTAGATCTGTTAATGATTTAATGTCATTACAATGATACCTCAGGACATAACTGTTTCATTACATACCTTTTCAGAACAAATCTCCCTTTTCCCCCCAACATGAAAGCAACACTAATTATTCATATGCATATTACTGTATGAGTAAGAGTTTTAATTTCTCTCAGAGACAAATTGGCAGGAAAATGGAAGAAGTTTTTATTTGTACAAATACATTTGCATGGTGATTCAGAGACATTTGAAATATAATGAGCCATCATGCATCATACAATTCCTTGGTATTAATATATACAATGTTTGCCTCTCCCACGATGAAATGCTTGTTGATTAAGATGCTGAAATACATGCTGAAAGACATTTCAAGGATAAACCTTTACATCATAATTGATGTTGAGATCACTGCTTGAGATGGAAATATATTACAATTGCAGTTTCCAGATCTTATTGTGAAATGCCTGGGCATAAATCATTTGTTCTGTGTCTCTTTCATCCATCAAAATTATTGTAACTGTCATCATACAAGTGTTTTATTTCACGTCTTAAGAAGTGACTTACTGACTTAATTGCTGTTTGCATCTTGTTCATTGGAGTAAGACGCCTCAGCATTTTCTGTGATCTTCTTGGTCAGCTGTTTCCATTCTTTGGGGGTTTTGGACAATAGATCTTAGATGGTCAAGATCTTCCAGTGTTTTGAGAAGTATTCAGTTGTTCTCGAGTACCTGATCATAGGCAGAGAAAGATCTTGTCTGTATGCTACAACAAGTGTGCCTGTAAAATGGCTGCATCTCTGTATATTCCACATGGAGTTGAGAAGGTATTTGATTGGAAAAAGCCTGATGGGAAACACCAGTGTTTTGAGAAGTATTCAGTTGTTCTCGAGTACCCGATCATAGGCAGAGAAAGATCTTGTCTGTATGCTACAACAAGTGTGCCTGTAAAATGGCTGCATCTCTATATTCCACATAGAGTTGAGAAGGTATTTGATTGGAAAAAGCCTGACGGGAAACACTTGTAAAGCGTTTTGAGCACATTTAGTGAATTTAGCGCTATATCAAAGCTCAGATATATAAGCTCGGATAATAACAATCAAGGCAAATTCAAGGCATAATTTTCATGAGTGGAAGAAAATTGAACAAGCTGAGACAAAACTGGAGTGTTTTAAGTTTTACTGTCAAATTTCTATAAACCCTTGATAATAAATCATGAGTCTTTCTCACATCCACTTTTTCTTTATAACCAACAATTTGCTATATATTTATCTACATAATTCAACTATATAAAATCTCTCCATATATACAACAAAGGGATACCACAACAAATTGATCTACTGCATCCACGCTAGCATAAAAAGGTCTTATACAGCTTAGCTCTTCATTTAACTTAGAAAAACAATTTTAAGTGTCATTTAACCTTTTGCATTCGATTTAAGAAATAACTAAAGAAAAAATTAACTTAATTTAACAAAACTTTGTGAATCGATTTATTTTAATATTCATTAACATTGGTTAAATAAAATATTAATATCAAACTATAAACAACCTGATTAAGAGTCATAATAGATTCCTTTCTTTTCTCCTTTAAAAATTAAGAAAATGGCATAATGCAAACATCTATGATTATACTAAAAACATTAAAAAATGCCCTTGTTTCAAAAGAATTCAAAGATCCTCCCTATCATTCAATGCCTGGGTATTAAATTGAGGTAGCAAATGCTTAAAAAGAAGTAATTATAAAGGCAAACATATTCTTCATGAAAGTGGCTTGTAGAGAATAGAAATGACAAGCATTATGGATTAAGTCTAAGATCTTACAAAAACAATTAAAACCTCAGTAGAAATAATACCCAATTTATCATAAACGATTAAAAAAAAAAAAATTCGTATTCAAATTGCAATTTAAATGAGTTTTAATAAAAATAAAACCTGTTGCTGAATCATTCAAGCACATAGACGTTTCAAATTCTGCATACAAAAATAAATGAATAAAAAAAATAAGATCTTTACATACAAATCTTTTATTCAAATTTCTCCCCCATTCTTAGATAAACAGATAGACCATTCTTGAGACCAACATGCATTATTGCTAAACATTTACATCATCTTCCACCTAATAGTTTTATCATTCCTTGGAAGAAGAATGCAATTGTGATCTGCTTTCAGAAGACTTTTTTCCATGCATGGCTAAAAGGCAATGGAGCATATACCAGTGTATATAACTGGCATTGGTGATTCAACAGTTGACCTCATCATTATATACATACATATGTACAATTGTATGAAACAGTTTTAGTTTGAACTTTTTCACTTCAAGATAATACAACATTAATCAATGATGAGGTCAACTGTTGAATCACCAATGCCAGTTCTGCCTTTGGCCGTTTGAACAAAATAGTCTGGGAATGCAGAGAAATCAGAATTGAAACCAAGCTTAAATCTATTGTGCCCATTTCACTGCCAACTTTCTTGTAGGCAAGGGAAACCAGGACAAAATATAGATGCCACGCAAATCTTGAGAATTAAATGACAAGAAAAGTTTCCTGATTACTGAAATCATGACCATGACCCACATGCCCCTCATCCACACAATACTGATAAAAAAACAAAAAACAAGTTAGATGGGCTGACCACATCATCAGGATGCCAGACTACTGTTTCCAAAAGCAAAAGCAATCATTCTCTTTAGTGAGCTTCCAGAGGCAAGTACTTCCACGACGCTCAGCATAAGCTCTTCCAAGTAATCTTAATATTTCACTCAAGACACTAGATGTTGACCAATGTATTGGGAGTCAGTTTTGCTGTATTCTCTAACTAGTGCAAATTGATTTTCAAATTTGTTTATTTGGTGGTTTAGGGCTCTTTTCAACTACAAAGGTCATCTCAGCGACCATGGATAACATAAGCTGAAAGGCTAAATAGTTTAAAGGGAGACAACAGAAGAAGTAGAAAAGATTTTCATATGAGGTAAAAAAGTTGCCAAAAAGGGAATTAGGCATTTAGAATAAACAATAAGCATAATACATAACAAAATATGATAAACAAGAGGCTACATGGAGTAATGATTTACAGACAAAAAAAATACCATCTCTCTAAAAAACATAAACTAATTAAGAATGGCCATCAAGCCCTAAACCGTACACTGCAATAACCACCCAGGATTTTCTATCCTCTTCTGTGTACACAAGTACTCTGGCTGTCTAGATAGCAAGTGACCCCAAGATTATTTTTAAGTCATGCAATGCCCACAAATGGAGAGTAGCCACTGAATAATGCCCCCTTCTCTCCCCTAGCAAAAGTCTCCCCCCTCTGACACAAAAGAGAGCCTGACAGAAGAAGACAGACGAGAGAAGAAGCCCTTACTCAACCCTTAGCTGCCTCTAAAGCATGCATGGGGAGCACAAGAAGTGGTCCTATTCTTCATCCTCTCAAATGAGGACCCAGGGCCCCATTGCTTAAGGCGA
>JAOYNN010044341.1:0-12483 GCA_025770095.1 Goniobranchus kuniei | reverse complement strand
CCCCCCTCCCTTCCTGCTCCCACTGTATTTTTGTTTTGCTCCTATGTTGTCCTGCAATATCTCTTCAATGTTATTTCTTTCTTCTCCTTGACTACGTAATTCTTTCACTGTTTTCTTCATCTCGCGATATTCAGTATTTTCAATGTCTTTTTTGTCCTTTGTCCTTCTCAGACATTTTCTGTTTTCCCCTAGATCTTTGATTTGTTTGTCTTCTCTTGTCATTTCTTCCGGTACACTTTCTCTTTACCTGGTTAGTTTCCTTGCTTCCGCTGTCATCTTTTCTGATCTCTATACTGTTAGTTCGAGGTGGCCGTTTCTAATAGATTTTTTTTTTCAAATGTATCTTTCAGTTCTTTAAATTTTTGTGTCTTTACTTTGAATGGTTTTTGTTTCACTATACTTTTGAGGCATGCTAAAGCTTTTTGTTGATTTACAGTGTTGTTTATAGCATGCAATGATTGCTACTTGTGTCGAATCTTGTTATGACTTCACAGTTCTTTACTATGCCTTCCTAATTACAAAGTGCAAAATCAATTTGGTTCTTTGCTGTTCCATCTGGGGATTCCCAAGTCCAGTACCTGTGTTTCTGCTTCTTTAATACCCTGTTTGTGGAACAAATTCGTGTCCATCAGCAATTCAACAAGTCTTTCTGCTCTTGCATTTCACTCTCCTATCAGTATAGCTCCAATGGTATCAATGCTTTCTCTTTTTGATTTCTTTCCGATTTTTGCGCTGAAATCACCAACGATGATTTTAAATTTGGAAATACTCTTAACTATTGCTTGATTAAATCTTCGTAGAATTGTTTTACTCATTCATCATACGCACTGGATGTTGGTGCATAAACGTGGATGACCGTTAGTGTGTCGTTTTGCTGTAGGGGTACTACCATTCTGATCACTCTGTCTAAGAAGGCCCTAAAGTCCGTTACACTTTCTATTATATTGTTATTATTATTATTAGATTTCCTTTTGCGTTTGGATTTCTCTCTATTTTGCAGACTTTGTAGATCAAGTGGCAGGTTGTTTTTTTCTGAAAGTCCTTAACTCTTTCTATATGTTTAACACAATCCGATGACATCCCATTTAATCTGCGTAACTTCTTCTAATAGTCTATCCAGCCCGTCTTCCGAATTCATTGTTTACACAATTGCGGTTGCAAACATATAGGATCGAACTGTTAATTTCTCTTCTTTGCATCCTTGTAACTTTGTTCAGTATTTTGCTGTATTGTTCGACTTTTCTCGGCCTGACAAACTAATTGCGGCAAGGTGAGCTGTCGGTGTCTTTTATATCTTTTGTTTGGTCATTTCCCAGCTCTCGCAGACATAGACATAGACCGTACTAAACACAATTATTTTGACATGTCATCCTTCCTCACTACCTCCTAATTTTCATTACTTACATTGTTGTTTTTTTTATCCACAGACGACAGTTTAACAATTCACAAGTCTTCCTAGAGGTCTGCAATGTCGACCAGCTTTCCCATGAATGAGAACTGAGGAGAAATTATGCCTGCATATTATCACAAATACGATACGATATTATATTATTTTATCACCACAACTGGAAACCCATTCATCAAACAAATACAAAGGAAGCCGACCAGCAACTCAAAAGTAGTGGACGTATGGGACTCTGTATGAACATATTCTATTGCTTTCATGATACTAAAACACAAACGAACAGGAAAAAACAAATGCAGAAAGAATATGAGTTTATCCAAACGTTTGTTACATGGACTCGAGTCGTCTGCTCTCGTAAATCATGTAACATAGGCAGGCCAATAAACAGCTATATTGTGTGTTTGACTCACATAGTTATTACCGTTATTCAAACTACAACGGAATTAGGTAAAGTAAGGATGTCTTGAGGTTAGCACATTGATCTATATTTAGTCTTATTGTACAGTATGCATGTGGCTTGTCTGCTGATGTTTGGTTCTAGGATATTTACTTATGGAAGGAGACAAAGAAGGAAACAATACTTTTCTTGCTTAGAATTATGTACAGCATGCCAATTGAGACAATGTCGTTCAGATGACATTTTCTCTCTTCATTGAACTGAAATATTACGCAACTTTTTAAGCTACACTTATTGGCACGTTAACCCAACATCTGTGGAAAAAATCATAATATGCAATGTTATGCAACTTTTTCATCTGTTCTTATTGGAGTGTTAAGTAAACGTCCAAGTAAAAATGATATTCCATATTACGTAACCTTATCGTCGAATCTTGTTGGCATGTTAACCAAAAGGCTGGGAAAAATCGTGTCCAATAATTTGTTTCCTTTGTTTGACACGTCGTATAGCAAGTAATAGAATGCGAACGTCGCATGATAGACTGAATTATTATTTATGGTTGTATTAACAATTCCTGGCAGTCACTTCTGCTGCTTGTATGAGTGTGTGTGTGTGTGTGTGTGTGTGTGTTTGTACATGCGTGGGCACTCTGGCGTGTATGGACTGGGAAGTATAGGCAGGCATGAATGAGGGCTCTTCAAACTTTTATCTCAAATCCTGAAAGGCGATGTCTACGTTCAATAAATTTTAGCACTGTATGTCACTGTTTAGACTGAAACTCTCCAAAAGATAAATGGATGCTGAAACACGGCGTGAGGAGGACAACAGTGCCTTTATGTTATCGGCACACAATGGTCATGTTGAAAGTATAAAAGGTTTACTTGAGACAGGAAAGGTAGATATCAACCATGAAGATGACTTTGGAAACACTGCCTTTATGTTATCGGCACAAAATGGTCATGTTGATTGTGTTGAATATTTACTTGATACAGGTCAGGTAGATATCAACCATGAAGATGACTCTGGAAACACTGCCTTTATGTTATCGGCACAAAATGGTCATGTTGATTGTGTTGAATATTTACTTGATACAGGCCAGGTAGATATCAACCATGAAGATGACTTTGGATACACTGCCTTTATGTTATCGGCACAAAATGGTCATGTTGAATGTGTTGAATATTTACTTGATACAGGTAAGGTAGATATTGACCATGAAGATGACTCTGGAAACACTGCCTTTATGTTATCGGCACAAAATGGTCATGTTGAATGTGTTGAATACTTACTTGATACAGGTAGGGTAGATATCAATCTTCAAAATAAGGATGAATATTCTGCCTTAATGTTATCAGCGCAATATGGTCATGTTGAATGTGTTAAATATTTACTCAATACTGGTAATGCACACACCAATCAGCAAAATAAGGATGGGTATTCTGCCCTAATGTTATCGGCACGGAATGGGCATGCTGAATGTGTTAAATATTTACTTGATGCACGTAATGTAGATATCAATCAGCAAAATTTTCTTGGACACACTGCCCTAATGTTATCGGTACGGAATGGTCATGTTGAGTGTATTGAATATTTACTTGACACAGATCAGGTAGATATCAATCAGCAAGATGAGGATGGATATTCTGCCTTTTTGTTATCAGCTCAGTATGGTCGTGTTGAATGTTTAAAATGTTTACTTGATGCAGGATGGGTGGATATCAATCAGCAAAATTTTCTTGGACAGACTGCATTAATGTTATCGGTACGGAATGGTCATGTTGAATGCGTTAAATATTTACTTGATGTAGATATAGTAGATATCAATCAGCTAAATTTTCATGGACATGCTGCCTTAATGTTATCGATAAGGAGTGATCATTTTGAATTGTTTAGACATTTACTTGCTATAGGTCAGGTAGATGTCAATCAGCAAAATGAGGATGGGTTTTCTGCCTTATTGTTATCGACGCAGTATGATCGTGTTGAATATGTTGAATACTTACTTGCTACAGGTAATGTAGATATCAACCAGCAAAGTATTCTTGGATATACAGCCTTAATGTTGTCGGTACAGTATGGTCATGTTGAATGTGTTGAAATCATACTTGCCAGTGGCCAGATAGATAAAGATCATCACCTACAACATGGAATGGGAGCAATTCAGGAAGCTGTCGGTAATCACCATCCTAGGTGCCTCATGCTGCTTCTCAATCACTATGATCTCTGTTTGTGCAGTGAGATAAAAGATATATTTATTCAAGATTCACGTAGCAACGACCAAACCCTTGCATGTATTCCCCAGTTTCTAAAAGCCGGACTCTTTAACTGGAGTTGGTACCCTGACTTCTCTCGCAGAAAGCAGGGATTACTAGCACGTGAACTGCTTGCAAGTGGCTATTCGCCCAGGCAGTTTGAATGGGAGGGTATACAATCTTCTCCTTTATACCACGCTTTCATTTTAAACAACGTTGGCTTGGTTCGATATCTGATAGCCAATCTTTATCTCACGGCTTTTGATGTGGAAAACTTTCAAAGGGATCAAAACCTACAGAGCCATGTCAACTTGTACGGATCAGACAGTTTGACGGCTTTGCATCGTCAATTATTTAGCTCCCCTTGGAACCTACAAGCGTTGAGCCTTTTAAAGATTTCCTGCTCTTTGAGAAATGAACGTCGGGAAAATGACATGAGTCAGGAACTTAAAGAGTGTTTGATAGAAGATTTTCAACTGCTTCTTGGATTTGAACACACGATTCGGTGGTTGTGTCAGCGCCAATGGGACTTCATTGATGTCGGGTTCCTGTTAGATGGGCTCAGCTGGAAACGTCTGGACAACAGTAATTCCTTTCAAGGCAAATGTTGTAATAATTTCTGCCTGAAGATACGACGCTGTCCTATAAGAAAAGTGCGACAAATTTCTGAAGAAAGTTAAACAGAAAAGTTTGGCTTATTTCTGATTGTTATTTAAAATTAATGACAATTGATATTCGTCCTGAACTACACTTGTTATAATACAGATTGATTTACAGAATTTACGAACCAGATAGATCCTTGTTACAGCCATTGCCTTTTATTATATCTTGTGAGACATACAAAAGAGCGAATATTAAAGATTAATTATCCAGCATCATATGACTGGACTGCTTATCTTTTTATTTTTGCACAAAGCAAGTCCTAAATATATTTAATCAGAGTGCCAAAACAAAATTGAATTGTTCCACAAATTTGGAAGTAAAGATCATTTTATAAACTTTATTGAAAAAAAAAACCCGCAATATCATTAAAATATAAAGGTGCGTCTCAACTTAAAATCACTAAAGGATCTTTTGATCCCCGTTTTTACATTGATGACATTCTGAGTCTTCTTTTCCAGCTCCAAATGCCTTTTTCTAATCTCATGCATGCAAATTTCTTCCCAACACTGCAATAGTCTTACTTTTAGAAAAGCCTCATTGAATGGAACTCTTTGGTTAGCGAATACTTTCCACGATAAGGTGTTCCAAATGTTGTAATCCATAGGATTTTGGTCCGGCGATTATAAAGGTTATTCGTTTTTCTTAACGAATGCAAAGTTTTTGGAACTAATAACTTCTCCATCATTACCCTCATCATCGTCCATCAGCACTAATTTTATGTTCACAATTATGTTGATATACTTTTCTGTCCTGTCAGAAAGTTGCACTGAAAATGCCCAAAGTTGCACCAGAAAATCAACGAAGTTGCACCAAATGTTGCAAAAAAAAAATGACAAAAATTGCACTAAAAAGTTGCACTTGCTTAAAAGTGTAAGATTGTAAAAACATGCTTTTTTCAGCATGTGAGATGTTTAATATCAGTTTCTAAACAAAACACATTACATACACAATGCTCATTATGTAAGAAAAATTAATGTTTCGAAGTTACAACTGTGGCAGAATATAGCTTTTCCACTTCATCAAGATTAGAACTTAACTTCTTAACTTTCAAGTTGATATTTACCTCTAAAGTGTTCTTTTTCTTAAATAGGTCCTTGGAACAGCTGTGCAGTTTTAGAACCAAAATAGAAATGCCGTTATAGATTCTTTTTCTCTTTATCATGCTTGCGAGAATGGGTTTTCGACCTTGGTTCATCTATTCCATACCCTAGTTTTGTATTTTAAATCAGAGGCAAGATGATAGGTATCAAAATGTTTAGGCGAGGACAGACATTTGGATGAGATATATATATATACTTTTTGTAAATATGTTTAAACGTAGGACAACAAAAGAGCTGTGCGTAAGTGTATGCGGACTTTTGAAATGGATTGTGTATAGATCAACTGTAATATAGGCCTACATCAACTATAAAGAGAGAACATGGAATTATTCATTCAATACTTCTTGTTCGGTTAAATTACTGTATTACAGAAAGATGAGAGATTTGAGCGTTTCTTCGCTCAAAGATCTGTGTCTCTCTGAAAACACAAGGTTGTAGAGAGAGAAGCTTCTCTCAGTATTGCCTGAACTTACACAAGCATAGATATACTTGGTTTGCACATTTGGCTAATGCTGGAACATCACTAGTTCAGTTATTCCTGAAGATTGCCTAGTCAATGGGCAGACCCCTTAATGACGGCTTTATGTCCTAAGACCTCTTTGTACTTTCTAATCTCATCCGAGGGGACGTCTTTTTAGGCCACTTTCAAAAACAACCAACTTAGCTGGGTCAAAAAATGGCACCTGTTTAGGAATTCAATCCCTGGTTGACCTTCTACAGTCATGTATTTGTTAATTTTATGATGCCAAAATTAAGTTATGAGGAAAGGGCAAGGTTATTTGGACATGTTGAAGCTGAGTATATATTACATTTCACTGCAAAGAAGATCTAGATTAAGTTACTGGCACCGGTATTTTTACGAAATTTGGAGAAAAATAGCTATTTTGAAAATGTTTTTTCCCCAAAAGTTGCACCAATGTTGCAAAAAAGCTTCAAAGTTGCACCACAGTTATGGAAAGCAGCAAAAGTTGCAAAAAATGCAAGGTTGCACCAAAGTTGCAATCGCGAATTTCTGACATGACAGCTTTACATCCTTTACATTGCTGGTCTAACCACTGCAGTTTTCTTTGTAGTCTTGTACCTTCACATAATATTTTATTTTTCAGCACACAGACAGACGCATATAACCCATTCACACATTTTTATTGATAACTTCACATAACCACATGATAAACCCATACAAGTATATATTTTCTGAAAGGTAATAAAATTCTCTACAAGATAGGCACAAATTCATGGAGTTTCAGAAACAGGATTTGAAAGAAAATGTCTGCTAACGTTGAATTTTGAACGAACTTTTCGGCAGCCATCTTTAATTTTTAGGTCATGTGACTATGTCTTTGAACGTATTGTGAAAAAATTGCTGGAGAAGTGAAGATCATTTTATTACTTTTCGTATATACTTAGTTAGGTCTATTGTTTCAAATAATGGAGATATAACAAGAACACAGAACCTTGTATTTTTTCATGAAAAAGACCTGACAATCCTGATGGAACCTGTGTGACTGAGATAGGGTTAAGGCAGCAGACAATTTATTGGGTGTAATCTCAATAGATCCAACACATGCTGTAATAAGTAGAATAGACAAATTTCTTTTTCCACATAGCAAAGAAATATTCTCTTGAAGCATTACAATGAAAATCTGTGTTATCTGTAACATGATTCATAATCAGATAATATCAGAAAAACAAGTGTCATATATAAAATATGTGGAATTAAATCTTGGTTGGGAGGTTTTATATTGATTCGGATATTAAATAAAGTTTGATGGCTCCACATGATTTGTTATGATTATTGTTTGTTTTTTTTTATATTTCAGTGATGTCCCCTAACTCACATCCTCTTTGGAAATTGTCATCTTTGAGTTCTTTTACTTCTATTTGTCTCTCTTTATATATATGTACATATATCTGACCTGACCATCCATCTTTTGCGAAAAAGTCCATCTAGAAATTCCCTCATCTCTGCATCCCAATGTGAGAGATTCTATCATTCCAAATTGTTTCGTACATTTCCTTTGACTGGGGTTGTTGTTGATCTAGAAATCATAGTACCAGATTATTGCTGTTTCTCAATTATTTGCTTCTTGAGGATTTCTTTTAACCTCAATGACTTCTTAGGTTCTCTTAAGGCATTATGGTCAATGTGAATACCATCTTGTATCATTTATGATGGTTTACTCATGCAAGTCAAACGTAATATCTTCCATCACAAAAATCGTAGATAATTTCAGCGTAGTTATAAACAATTTCCAAAATGAATTGGAATGAATTTGTCTTTGAATTATTCAGATTACCAGGAAATAATTATTAAAAACAAACCAAAAACACCCTGTACTTGATTGATATTGTGATGTTTTTTATATAAGTAGCTTCTCTTTCATAAAACAAACTTCATTGTAAGACCTGATACATAAATAAAACCTAAAATATAACACAGAAAGCCTTCGACACATTAGAAGAGCAAACAGACACAATTCCACTAAAGGCAATTGCCACCTTGTTTTAAATTCTGCATATCCTTGCAAATTGAATAATCAGATAATAAAATATACTGCTTTTGCTGTCAATTAACATAAATGTATTTCAAACAGAGGATACTGGATATTTAGTCCCAAGTGTACACATGCTGATAGTATGAGTATGAGCCATTGCTAATGCCAGAAAGATTATAACACGTTTCAACTGTTGTCTGTTCATTATTATTTGGTTCAGCTGGGTCATAAACAATCCTATTGGGACAGAGGATACAAGCAAGAAGACAACCATCACATGTCTTTTTAGATGTGGTAATTTGAACTGTAGTTTGATATTGCTGTATTTACATTTTGCTAAATAATTTAGAATGGTCATGGTAAATTAATGCCTCCACCAACCACCCAGTTATGGGAGACCATAGATTGGGAATAGTATGCTTCCTGAATTTTGATGGTAGACTGTGTCACTCGGCTATGTGGAGTATTTTAAATTTTTAATTTTAATTTTATCCTTAACCCACCAAGATGTGAAACATTTACTAGTAGTACTGGGAATTTTAAGCCCATTTATGGAGAAATGGCCATCTAGACCTACGAGTCCTGTAATGCATGCAGTATTGCTCCATTAGTATATAATGCATAATAATAGTAATAATATAATTAATAATAATAATACAATTATAATAATGATAATAATAATAACAATAATAATAATCAATAGAAATCAAGAGTAAAATAATATTCATAAAATTACAATAGAAAAAATATAAACAACCATCAACAATAAAGGGAACTTTTTTTTTTTAATCCATATTAAAAAAGGAAACAACCAAACAAACAAAAAAGAAAAAAAACAACAACAAACAAACAAAAAGAAAGAAAAATGTACATTCTTCTTCAAAGAATGGCCTAAACTAGCTGTAATCATCTTTGGATTAAAAAAGCAAAACAAAACAAGAACAAAACATCAAACCCAAAACAAACAACAACAAAAAACAAACGTGGTAAACCTCTAAATTAATTAATACAGGTATGTCAATTTATGAATGTTACAAAATGGTATTCACAAGGTAATTTACCCCATGAGAGGAATGACTGATGAAGTAGGAATGGATGACCCCAAAAATTTCTAATGTGATGGTCGAAAAAAACCAACAAAAAGCATGGAATAAAAGTAAGAAACTAGATACAGATCAAGGTACAATGCATCAGAACAAAAGAACAGCACAAATAAACAAAAAGATGTTAATTCGTGGAAAGACAAATGTACAGTAACCTTATAGCCAAAAAAAAAATACAAAGGAAAATAAAGACATGTAAATAAGTAGAATAAAATACACAGAAATCCTCCCCGACATGTAACTTGTATTTGTATCAGTGTAGAGGCTCAATGCATTGATGCAGAATAAAGGCATCCTAACACACTGGGAAGAATACATTGAACATCTTTATTCAGTTGACAAAAGAGATATTCACCAAGACAGTTGTGTCCAGAAGTAAATTTAATTCTGACCTAAAGAGATAAAAGCTGCTTACAATGAGGTAAGAAAAGGGACAGCTGTAGGCCAATATATTTTGTCAACTGAATGACATGTCACTGAATCTCTATGAGACTTGGTGCCAAAAGCTTTAAAAACTATATACATGTATACGAAGTTGGTGTACTACTTGAAGAACTGAGAAAATATATCTTCATTGCCATACCAAAGAAACCTGAAGCCATTGATTGTGTGAACAAGCATTATGAGCCAGCAACCAAAATCATTGGCATCAACATGAAAGGAATGAGAAACAAGATTTCACACAAATCGGCAAAGAAAAGTTTGGAGTTGTCAAAACACAGCGGAACCGGCAATGCAATCTATAGGCTTACTCTTAAAGCCACTATGCAATGATAAATTCAGAAACAGGTAACTAACTATTTTTGCTTGATGCACACCAGTTCATGTATTTTTAATAACATCTAAGTAATTGGAATAGATACAGATATCTAAAAAATGATAAAGAATCTATATATAAATTCAGAAACAGAAACAAGTGTACTGAAATTGTCTATGCTGCATACTCTTAAAGCCTTTGCTTTGGCGCGCACCAGTTTATTTTCAATAGGTGAAAAGCAATTGGTATAGATGATAGAGATACCTCAAAATAATCAAGAATCTATATTGGAACCAAACATTCTGTGTAATGTTAGATAATGCAGTATCAGACTTGTTTGACATAAAGAAGGAGGAAGACAAGGTTGCATCTTATATTAGAATTCTTCAACCAATACACCAGAACCATCTTTCATGAAAATGATGACTTGAAAGGTCAGGCCTATTGTAGGAGTCAACATTATAATCATTCAAATCATTGAAGTTTCAGTCTTCAGAAGAAGAAGAAGAGGATGAAGAAGAAGAAGAAGAGGGTGAGAAGGAGGATGAAGAAGAACAAGAAGAGGATGAGGAGGATGAAAAAGAAGAAGAAGTGGATGAGGAGGAGGATGAAGAAGAACAAGAAGAGGAGGAGGATGAAGAACAAGAAGTGGATGAGGAGGAGGATGAAGAAGAACAAGAAGAAATGGATGAGGAGGAGGATGAAGAAGAAGAAGAAGTGGATGAAGAGGACGATTAAGAAGAAGTGGATGAGGAGGATGAAGAAAAAGAACAAGAAGAGGGAGTGGATGAGGAGAGTCAAGAAAGAGAACAAGAAGAAGTGGATGAGGAGGAGGATGAAGAAGGACAAAAAGAAGAACAAGTGGATGAGGAGGATGAAGAGGAAGAAATGGATGAGTAGGAGGAAGAAGAACAAGAGGATGAGGATGATGAAGAAGAAGAAGAACAAGAGGATGAAGAGGATGAAGAAGAAGAACAAGAAGAAGTGGATGAGGAGGAGGATGAAGAAGAACAAAAAGAAGTGGATGGGGAGGAGGATGAAGAAGAACAAGAAGAAGTGGATGAGGAGGAGGAGGATGAAGAAGAAGAACAAGAAGTGGATGAGAAGGAGGATGAAGAAGAACAACAAGAAGAAATGGATGAGGAGGAGGATGAAGAAGAAGAAGTGGATGAGGAGGAGGATGGAGAATAACAAGAAGTGGATGAAGAGGAGTATGAAGAAGAACAAGAAGAAGTGGATGAGGATGAAGAAGAACAAGAAAAAGTGGATGAGAAGGAGGATGAATAGGAACAAGAAGAAGAAATGGATGAGGAGGAGGATGAAGAAGAAGAAGTGGATGAGGAGGAGGATGGAGAAGAACAAGAAGAAGATAATGAAGAAGAAGTGGATGAATAGGAGGATGAATAAGAACAAGAAGAAGAAGAGGATGAGGAGGAGGATGAAGAAGGAGAACAAGAAGAAGGAGGAGGAGAAGGAGGTAAGTTATTTTGTGTTTGACGTCACTTTTTAACATCGTAGATTATTTCAGCGATGGTGCTTTTTGACATGTTTATAATATATGCTGCCACACATGAACCATAAGGTATAGCATAACTCGAATGACTTAACCATTCACAGTACACTGATACCAGGCAGACGAGTATCAGAACTGCTCTCATAATACCTAGCGCCAAGGGAGACAGTTACTAAATTGTCAATTTTAAAGTCTTAGGTATGTCTTGGGCTGGGATCGATCCCACGACCTCCCTGTGAGGCGGGTGCCCTACCACTAAGTCATCGGATCGGAAGAAGAAGAAGAACAAATCTGAGGCACTGTACGCAAACAGCGCTGTTCTGATGGCATATATACATCAGAAGATGGTCCATCCAACGAATGCTAGACAGACCAGCTAAAGATAGTTAGGCAGAAGGACTATTTTTTTTAGCATGAAAAAGACCACTGCAAGGAAGTATATTAAGACAAGTAAGACTGCTCCTTCAAATTTAAAGCCAAAGGTGAAGAAATCACAAAAGTTTGTTTGATATACCTTGGAGTAACCAACACAAATGACTGTAAGGCTACAGCAGAAATAAAGCGAAGAACAGCCTTGGCAAAGAATGCCAGTAGCTATCTAGTCAACACAAAGTCCCACAACACTACAAGTACCGGTATATAACTGTAAGGCTACAGCAGAAATAAAGTGAAGAACAGCCTTGGCAAAGAATGCCAGTAGCTATCTAGTCAACACAAAATCCCACAACACTCCAAGTACCGGTAAGTCAAACGTAGGCCATGAACTAAAAGTGTTAATAAAAAGGTAAAAACAGAGAA
>JAOYNN010044230.1:0-12485 GCA_025770095.1 Goniobranchus kuniei | reverse complement strand
CACTGGACTGTCAAATGCCGGGAACTCTTTCGAGCCTTGTTTGAATGAATTTCTCTTAAGGTGTATCTATAGATAACTGTTCCCTTGACCATCTCAGGGTCTTTGTTTACGAAATTGAGTGTGTTTCTTTCATGGGTACATGTTCTTGTGATCACATTGATTTTGAGTCAGAATTTCTTGAAATTTTCATCATGTTGACCAATGCCACTGATAGACGTTTCATCTTGTTAGAGTCACTAGAGGAGATTACCCATGATTCTGATAGGGATGATATGGATCTAGTTCTAGATGATAGTGACTTCAATTTAGATGATCTAGAAGAGGAGAGTGAAATTTTTTAATGCTCGATGAGGGAAGGTATCGAACAAAACCAGAATCTTGGTACTGATCTAGATGACCAGGAGTCACATAAATCTAGTAGTAGGCAGGAGATAAAAGATTCAGAAGAAGATAAATCTAGATCTAGAACTGATTCTATTTCTTCTCATTCATCTGGAGAGAGAAAGAGAGAGGATGAGGAAAGAACAGGAAGAGGTAGGGTCAGAGGAAGGTCAAGGACTAGAGGTGGAGGAGAAAGGTATGGCAGGGGAGGAAAGCATGGCACCAGACAAGTCCCTAGAAGATTTCAGAATCCAATAAATACATGGAATCCAGCTGAAATATCTTTACGTATCATAAAAATCTGTATAAATTTGTTGCTTAGAGTCTGGGGACTGGAGATAAAGTAAATTTTCATTCATCATATTTTTCCAGTCCAGATGGTTCAAATTTTGTTTTCTAAATAAAATATCTAATTTGTTTGTTTTAAGAGAGAGTGTATTTAATTTCCAAGGTATCTGTGAAATTTCAAGGCTCTTCTTCCATAAGTAAGTGAGAAACAGATGTATGAATGAACTACACTTCATTTATGGCAGTGAAGGGGTTAAATATGAGATACTCATTTGGTATCCTGGGGGATCCTTAAGCAGGGAGAGAAAAGACAATATAGTCTCACTGCCAGCTTTCTCTGCATGTCACCAGAGGCCTCTCTTTCCCTGATGTTATCTTCCATTCAGCTTTCTTCCCTGCTTTTGTCAATCCTATGCTATTGCACCATTATGACTATTTCTCCTTCAAGAGCATAAGATAATCTTCAAACAAAGCAGGTCTACCAGGCTTTAATACAAGTAATCAATCACTTTATATACAGTTGATGCAGGATAAAGCAATTTCCATTCAAGATAATTTAAAACATGACTTGTGAAGAAAAACACTGAGTTACTTGAAAGATAGTTTACCAATTAATCTGCGAACAGGCAGGAGACTGTATGGTTCATCTTTGTCGTTGATTGGTGAATTGCATTCCATTTATTGTTTTGTTGAAGATGTTGCTGACCAAGGCATTATGGAGGGGGAGAGGGTATTGCCCCATCCCCATCACCAAGATTATTACTTGTTATCCACTTCACGATGACCCGATCTCCTCTCCAGATTGAGCACACACATTGAATGTCAGGAAAATGCTTGCCTGTTTGCCTGTCCCTCACTAAATAATTGCCACCTTGTATCCATTAAGTCTTATGATTTTTTTAAAAAGCTGCATGTAGGCCCACACCTAGTGAAACTTTTCCATGCTTGGTCATAGGGCAACTCCTTATCAGAAGGCTCAGTACAGCACCTAATATTCATCATGGTTATAAGTTTATAGGTAAGGGATTTTGCACTGGAAATGTAGATCTAGATCTAATGTTTCAGATTTTGAAAAATCAACATAAACAATGAATTTAATTTTTTTTTTGCTGTTGTCATGAACATTGTTTCGGTTTGGACTACTCCAAAAAATCAATTAACGTGAAATCAATGTAACCAGCACCAACTATCGTAGAAAAACGAAGATTTTAACTTTGGTTTGTTTTGTTTTTTTTACTTTCATAGCATCCAAAGCTGTACCATCAAGAATATTTGATACCTCTGTGTTTACATGACACTGGCCACCATAAGAAGAATGTCTGTTTCATGGAATTTTAAGCCAAATCAGGGGCCTATTCATATGATGAATATCTTTCCCAGATGGCTGCGTTTCCATCTTGATCTTTGAATATAATGTCAAGCAGAATCATAAATTTTTCTTCCATTTTCAAATTTGGTTTGTTGAGAAGTTAAAATAAAAACTTTAGTATAATTATAACGGGTCATGAATTTTTGTTTCAAATGTGATGTCAGCCATTCACAAGTATAAGAGAAATTTCTAGTTGCAGTTTTGCTTTAAAAAATCAAATTCCCTTAAAAACTGTAGCAAAATATGCACAGAAAGAAGAATGAATATGTCACAAATAGCCTGTTTTGAAGATATGAAAGTGATTTTTCAAATTGTGATCTTTTTGTGCAACCACATTCTTCTCACTATTGAAGTTTAAGTTACAAAGGTTTCATGCCATAACTTTTATAAAAGCCCATACTATTTTTTTGTTTGGAGCCGATCACCAACATATCATCTTAACAGACCCAATTGCCAGTACTTTTGTTTCTGAATCTAAACCAGCATGCTTCCCACGAAGAAGTGAAATACTTAACTTTCATTTGTACATTTGAAACTGATTTGAATGGTTATGTGTATTTGTATTGCATTTTTAAAAATTGTAGAAGATAGCTTCTTTTTTTTTTTTTTTTACAAAAGTGAAGATAACTTCAAAGGGGTTGGAAAACTTCATGCATAAAAAGAAAGCTTTACTCGAGGCAAAAATGGATTTACTTTCTGCAAATATATAGATAAAGGCATACATATGGGTTACAAAATACATGTGGAGGGTTTTTTTTTACATAAAAATTGCAGTGACAAAAGGCTTGAATACCCAGAGGAATAGACAAAAGACTCCTTCTGATAGGTTGCAAAGTAAATAATTCTAAACAGAAAAATTTCCATAAGCAAATAGTACAAGGACAATACATGAGGCTAGCTAAAATCATGCATGATAGTTTTATGAAAAACTACTGACTCAATTTTCTTGAAAGCAACTAAATGCTATGACCAGATAGATATTAAAATAAAAACATGGGGAAAACATACCTGGAATTTGGAATACCGATTACTGAAAGTTGGCCTCTCTGTTGCTGGTAAGTAACGACGAATTGGGTCCAGATCATTTATACCCAGCAGTCCCTCAACTAAATATGGGAAAAAATGTGAACCAGAAGAAAATGTACTCCAAGTTCACTGTCCATAGTAGTGATAACATAGGCAAAAATTATTAACTTCCTTTGATTTGAAGCAAGCTGGCCAACAAAGCAACCACTAATCACTGATACAGAACGACCTATTCTTATTCAAAGAATATAATGGCTATCAAAATGAATGATATGTGGTTTATGTCAATCCTTTTCATTTCATTTTTCAAAATAATCTTCACTTATAACCAACCCGGAATTTACATTTATATCAGCTTTTAACCAAAAAAAATAAAAGAGCGGCAGCCATGGAACCAAGCTGAGAGACGGAGGCAATTAGTGTTAATAACCTTGCCCAGAGATTAAATCACAATGCCATTACCGGGAATCGAACCCGTGACCTTTCGGTCGCAAACCCAACGCACTACCCACTGTGCCACTGTGACTCCTGGTATTTGTTGAAACACAAAACAATTTGGTTTTTGATTCTTCCACACCGCTGTAGTCTGTTTCCAGTAAAAGTATTTTGATTGTTCCCCTATCGTTTATGACGCTTGTGATCCAGCGATAAAGGTCTCAGCAAAATTTTACGATGGTCAGCCTAAAGCCTGAAAGTAGAAACTGAAAAATGGCTACGCATGAGGTTTACAGTCGAGACAGAGATGCATGAAAAGAGATGTTAACCAAGCACATCATCCCAACGTAAGACATTTATAAGCCAACCCATTCGTCTCATCCTTGCAAGTGCTTTCACCATGTCTAAATAAATGTCCGTTTAGTCTGCGTTCTGGCTTACGTTAATCACAATCGACTTGTCCTAGCTATCGTCTGCTAACCACAATCGCACCGCTTCAGCCCCGCCCTGACATTGTCACGTGCTGCCTAACTCAGGCGTATTCCTTTTTTTTCCACGTATAAAACGCCTTATCTTCCCCTTGGTATCGGTCGCCAGACGCCAGCCTTTGGTGTCTCATTTCACTGCCGGAACATCTGCCACCTGCGCATGCGCGTACCGACTGAATCCCAAGAGTTTCTCTATTATCAGAAACGATATATTGGTTATGTCGAAGAGACGAGGGCAATGAGAAAAGGCGATATTTACCCCGTCGTATTCGAGCACGACAATTACTATACCTTTTTCAGATCAAATGTCAAGATTATTGGAAGCTCAAATTCGTCATTGCAACTTCAAATATAAAAATTGTCATCTAAATTCATGATAGAAAGTTCAAATTCATCATTATAGTAGTAAAATGTCAGCCCATATATAAACATTGCAAGTTCAAATTTAAATAATAAAAAAAATCAACTTCCACGTTGGCAGTTCAATTTCAACAACAGAAAGTTCAAATTCAACATTGGCCTACGCTTAGGGTATTTCAAGCATAGATCTAGGATCACGAAACGCGTATGGTTAAACGTAGTTATCTCCAAGAGGCATCATCGTCTACTTGATCTCAAAGAATACTAGAATTAAATCTAGATCTAGCTATGGATCTATATGATCTAGATAATTTACAATAAAGTCTTAGTTTCAGCATCATTCCAATCCAGATACATATCAGATTACCTAGGTTGCAAGATAACTTCAAAGAAAATCAACCTAGATCTAGACGCAAGACAAAACTGTTTGAGGTGAGGATAATGGTACGTTCAGACAGGCGCCCGACACCGACGGACACCGACGGTCAGACACCGACAGATTTTTGATAGCGCCTCACTTACACACCAAAACTGCTTTACCGTTCAGACTAACGCCTGACGTCCACCACCGGAAACCGACAGAAATTTTCGATTGAAGCAGACACCATCGAAAACGTCAATCGGGCTCAGGGGAAGTATTTGTGCTGCGACAATTTGCTTAGATTTATCGTTCTTGTTCGCTGTCGCATAACGTGTCAGCCCAGATAAAGTGTGTATCATTCTTTCTTGTTGCTGTCCCCTATGATACTACACGCTTGTTTTACTTGTAAGATGGATGATGAGAAATTAATCCTTGCTCTACAGGTCAGGCCTGCAATTTATGACAAGGCTCATAAGATCATCATAACAGAGAAGTTATCTCAACAAAGGACTGCAAAAGGCCTTTTATTCAGTGGTTTTCTTCTTCTTCTCCACAGCCATAACAACAACAATAGTTTCTTACGCAGGTTCACCATCCTGCTCTGAGTATGGAAAACGACCGTCGGTGTCGGTTATTAGTTAAGACAGGACCACCCGACGGTCAGAATCCGTCGGTGTCTGACCGTTGGTGTCCGTCGGTGTCGGGCGCCTGTAAAGTAAAAGTAATGATGCAATTTATTTAGCGCACGTTCCATGGCGAAGCCGTGCTCACGGCGCTTTACAATGACATTTTACTCAAATGACCAACAGCAACACAGAAACATTTAGAACAAGACTTCCCGCCTGATAGGCGCCATTACATTTTTTCAGACAGAGACAACGCTCTCTTGACGGCCAGGTACTCATTCACACCTGAGTCGAGTGAGATAAGCTAAGTAAAGTGCCTTACCAAAGGACACAACGCCGATGACTTGCTGTTATGAGCCTGACCGCACACAAGGGAGGCTCGAACCCACGTGGTCATGCACGCTTGTACTGACCATGGTGAATGCCACTTGAATCTCGATTCGTGCCGAGATGTGATAACCTTAGCCACTGACTCCCAATTTGTTTAAATACGGAGTTGTTAAGATTTTGGATTGCAAAACAATGGACACTTCTTCTTTTTGTTATCACCCAGAAAGCTATAAAACTATTGTAAACCACCTGATAGTCATATCTTGGTGAAACAGAGGGTATCAACTTTGACCTCGTTCAAAGTCGCACTTCAGTTAATATATTACTTAACTGAGATTGTATTTTCAACATGGTATAATGCATTGATATTGAACAAACTATCATTGTGTTACGGACATTTAATGAGAGGTAGAACTTTTACATTGATATAATGGTGAGAGCAAAGATATCCGACATGTTGTTCTTTTCAAGTTTGCCCCAAAGTGCTCACTTTTATTTTCAATAGACGAAAGAACAAACAAACACACGTAATCCGAAGAATAAGAAGTAAATATTAATTATTACTAGATTTTAAAAGCTCAATTTCAAATCTGGTTTGTGCAACTGAAAAGCAGATTGAGGTACATTAATGTCATAAACCGACTAAAATTGAGGGAAGGTGTCTTCTTAGTTGTGGAGTGAGTCCTCATTTAAGGGACACGTGTAAAAAGAAACAGGTGACAGCAAACAAAGTCTTTATCATTGAATTATTCATATTAATTTTGTCTTTTTAGACTGGATATGACTTTCATTTGGAATCGTAGAACTCTTTGATCCACCAAGTGAATGTGATGACAAAGACGCTGATACCTAAGGTACAAGGACAGCAGATGAGTAAGACAAGTAATGTTTAAAGTGCACAATGTCCTCCCATTTGTGTCTTTTCCATTGCACTGGGTTCTAGATCTCAGTCTTTTTTTTCTATCAAGATTCAGAAAAGTCGAGAAGGCACCTAATCAACGTTTTCAATCCAGCTCTTCCATTCAGATGAATCAATAGTCGTCTAGATAGATATGAAATATCTACAGCTAGCTTTATGAAATGAGCACTGAGCTCTTGATTATATTTAACATTGTCAGATGAATAGAGGGATAGATAGATAGATAGATAGATAGATAGATAGATAGATAGATAGATAGATAGATAGATAGATACAAATATATGTACATTACTCATAGATGGGTGAAAGGGTGCAAACCTCTTGTCAATGTAACCTCTGCAATTCGCGCGGGTCAGGCAGCTAGAACGTGGAGGAAGGAGGCGGGGCAGGGGGAATAGGACACAAATGGTAGATCTAGTGGATACTCGGGTAGATTGAATTGACTTCATTACGTATAAGTGAGGTCCGGCAACTTTATCCCCTGTTCCAAGCTGTGTCTAATGGCACCAGACATACGTGAAGAGCATGGACGAGTACTGCTTTTGTCACCAGCCTTGAGAGGTGGGCTTGTTTTTGTCCTTTGGCGAGAAATTGGATTAACTGTTTCATTGAGCACTTGTCTCTCTCTCTCTCTCTCTCTCTCTCTCTCTCTCTCTCTCTCTCTCTCTCTCTCTCTCTCTGAGGTCAATGCATGAAAGAAGTGGAAAGTGAATATCACTTGGTGTATCTATATAAATAAAGAGGTAGATAGTTTAAAGTTCAAAACTGTGTGAGGTCAGGCTTAATGGGCCGGATACGAACCCTTCAAATTATTATATAGAGTGTATTTTAAAACACTCCTTGATTGAAAGAAGCTGTTGCGTCAAGAAAATTTGGAGTATTTTCTTGCATACGTTTTTTTTAAATCAAACAGAATAAATGTTGAGTTCTTTGTTCAAACCGAAATATTGCAGCGAGATGCCGTGATAGGCCAGCTCAGTGCACACCGCTGGAACTATGACTAAGGCAGGGCCGGATCAAGATCTTTAGAAGGGAAGGGTTCCATGGGGGATTGTTTTATAGGATACAGGGAGCAATGTCGCCGTTGTGTGTGAGTGTGTGTGTGTTGGTGGTGGGTGTCGTCCAGAGGCTGTCAAAAGTTTGCAATTTAAGGTTGAAATGTGGCCTCCCCTGGCACTAAAATAGTTACTTAATCAACAAAGTTGAGTACCATTTAAACGTAATTTTGTTTTTGTTCTGTTTTGTTTTTGTTTCTTTTCTTAAAGGTCCATCCACAGGTACATAGCTTTTGCAGAGGAGAGGTTCCGGAACCCTGGAAATGCCCTCCTCCCACCCCTGGATCCGGCCATGTTAAATGGCTCATAAAAACTTATAAACGTTAAAGTGGCTCCAAATCAACAACAACGCAACTGGGATGTGCTAGAATTTGCCTAAACAAAAAGCGTTATTACGGGTCAGCATTTATTCAGGTGCAATTGCAATGTCGAACCACCGCCAAACAAATTGATCCTAGATAAGTATAATGATTTCATTGAGAATAGGTGCATATGTGACCAAACAAAAGGGCATCTAGGCCATTCTCCGATTCCTTCATAGGTTGTTAAACGTACTAAAGATATGTTAAAAATGAAACCCCACAAATTCAACATGTAGAGCCAGCAGTGAATTGGGTATTTCACAGTGCAATACATAAAATCTTACCAGATTGCGTCGTCATAATTAAAAATTACAGTTGGTCCAAAAGCTTAAAGCCAACGACAAAACGAAGAGCCATTCATTTTGTGCTAATATGCAAGCCTTGATGGAGACCGATGATAACTTGTTATCAATGATCGGTTTTAGTGACAAGTTAATCTTTCATTTATTTGGAAAGGCCAATAGACTATTAAATGTGAGAATATGGGGTATAAGAATCCACATCCTACACTGGAGGTGAAGGTGAGTCGTCAAAAATTAACTTTTTGTGCTGTCTCTGAGCGAGCTACGTACATTCCATTCTTTTTTGGATAGACACAATGTTAATGATCAATGCTAGCTTGATATGCTGACCAACAAGGTTATTCCAACATTCATTGCTGAGGGAGGCGACTCTCTTTTTCAGCAAGATGGCGCACCACCGCATTGGCTTCTCGCTGTTGGTCTAATGAGATCCTGCCAAAAAGATGGGTTGGTCGTGCTGGACAACAAATTCAGAAATAGCTCCCAAGAGCACCACACCTAATCGTTTCAACTTTTTTCGTTGGGGGTACATCAAACAGAGTACCTGGAATAACAAAGACGCATGATGATTTACACCGACGTACCGCTGGTGTAGTGTAGTCGATTACACTACATGCTGCAGAGAGTGTGGACTGAATTGAATTATCGCATTGATATATGCTGAATGTCCGGCAGGACACAGATTGAGTGTTTGTAATTCCGACCGATGCCATCCAAAATCATTTTCATGACTTACCTATGTGACACATTTTTAAAGAAATTCCAATCAATTTACTCTTAACAGTTATGTAAAATCAGGAGACCATGTAGAGTACCTTCCTTTGATGACTTTTAAAAATACAACACTGTGCCGCGTTAGTCCACTCTGGACCACAAAACATGTACTTTCAGTGGACAGCCTGTGACAGGAAGGGCAGTGTCAGTTTTCTCAAATTCATTTGCTGACTGGACGAATGTGTCGGATGGCGCCTGGGTAAACAAAGAGTCCCGTAACAATCCAGATCTAATTGCAAGGTGTGTGACGCTAAGCATGACATGCTGATAAAATAGACGCAGTAAGCCGAAGGAAACCCCAAATGAAACTGTAATTGTGTAGATTTGCAGAGTTTGCACAATGAAAAACCAAACCAGTTTGCTGCCTTTCTCCGAGACCTTGCCACTGTACTCCGAACGTTTATGTGAGAACCATGGCTTAAAAATAGACACAACTTAACTAATAGAAATATAATGAAACAACTGAACAAAAAGGAAAGGAAATAAACAACCAAAAACAACAACCCAAAAACAAACAGGACATGTAACCGTCTCCGCTTTCAGTACAAAACACTTTTAAGACGACCGGTGACGGGCCAACACTTGTATAGATACAGGTGAACTCTTTCAGGTTTCCATGGATTATGTCACATAAAAGTAGACAGCCAATAATATTTGAAGACCACATATTATATTGAACAAAAGTCAGCACTTGCAGACTGCGTATTAGAGAGTTAGTAAACGGGATTTAGAACGAGTCAATATCAGTGGAATGCATATTGTGTGGGAGTCAACACCCATAGACTGCAGATAGAGCAAGTCAAGAAGCCATTACTTACTGCAGAAGCCTTAAAATAGCTGTAGTGATGTTTGGGTATTCTACGATTCCTCAGAATCTTCCAGATACTTTCTCTATGGAGACTGTCGTACTACCCGTTTTCATACAATTGTTTCTGCCATTCATTGCCTTTTTTTCTAAATTAGTTTTAAGATGAAAATCTACCAGAACACCTTCTTCCTTTACAAAAACTCATCTTGCTCTTTCTTCTAAAGTATTTTGTCTGTTACATTTGGTATCTTTTTAATTACAATCTTTGCAAGAATTTTAATGGGAATAGATAAGAGTGTCATTTCTCTCCAAATGTTGCAATTAATTGTTTTTCCACTTTTTGAATATCTTGACAATGATTACTTCGTATCAGCCATCAAGGATGTTTTTTCAACTCAAACTTTTGTGAAGAATGCGAAGAATGAAGAATTTTTAGCTGTAAAGTTAAATTCCACTTCAAAAAGTTACCCATGCAAATCGTCCTGACCTGTGGCTTTGTGATAGCTGATGCTGTTTCATTTGTGCTTGGAAAGGAGGGGTTGGGTCTACTGGTTTTCTATCGGACCGTCTGTTTTTCTGTTATTTTCTTCCGTAGTTGGCGGTGGCCTGTTTAAACTTTCATTAAATGTTCCACCCATTGTGCATCTTCTTCACACCTGTCGTCAGAAGATCCCCGTTTCTATTGAAAACATTCTCATAGAGACCGCAAAAATGCGTAGGCTACATCTGTACGTGACTAAAACAAAACAAAAAAAAAGAAAAGAAACCAAGTCAACATCAGCACACAGCTCACTGAGGAAAATCAAAACCATGTAGGCTATAGACCAGAACAGCACTGACATGCTTTTGGAAATATCAGTGCAAATGGATAGAGAAATTGATTCTTACTTTCTTATCTACTTACTTATTTGCGTGCTTACTTATTTGCTGTTCGTATTCGATCATGTTTGTCCTCGGTCTTCATTTCTCCTTCCACTGTTCTGCACTGTGTTTTCTTCCGTTTACTTGGGAAATATGCGTGTTGGGAGAGAGAGAGAGAGAGAGAGAGAGAGAGAGAGAGAGAGAGAGAGAGAGAGAGAGAGAGAGAGAGAGAGAGAGAAACACATACACAGAGACGCAGAGAGAGAGACAGACAGGCAGAGACAGAAACCGAAAGCGAGAGACAGAGACAGACAGACAGGAAGACAGACAGACATCCTGGTGAAAACATAATCGAAAGCATGCTACTTCAGAAGTTAGTGGACGGTGTGAAGGAACTATGTTTTCAAGCGTAAATTCCAGACAAAGCCCAGAATTTAAAGGAAAACACTGGAGTCTCTGTTACTGTCCGGATGTGTAGGATGTGCGTCTGTTTGGCCTTGTGTGTGTGTGTGTGTTTGATTGTATGTTTTTGTGTGCATCTGTAGTCGCAGTGTGTGCAGGTATGGGATGGTTTTTTGTTTGTTTTATTTATATTTGTTCCTTGGGTGTCTCTGTCTTATTGCGTGTGTTCAGTCAGTAGTGGTTTGTGTTCGTCTGTGATGCGTATGTGTGGTCATGGAAAGTTTGTGTGTGTGATAAGGGTATGTTTGTGTGCATGTATAGCCAGTTGTAGTTTGTGCGCTTCTGTGATTATGGTACCTGTGTGTGTGATGTGGATGTTTTTTGTGGCATCCATGAAATAGTAGTTCAAATGTTGTTTTTTTTTAATGAATGTTTTTGTATGATTTTAGGTTGTTTTAATGAACCATTGGTTTTGTGTATTTTGTGTATTTATGATACCAATGTATTGATGTGATATGTATTGTTTTTCTTAACAGTGATGTTGTTAAGAGCACTAGGACCTAAAGGTGGAAGTTGCACTGTATAAGTGCTGTAATTTATTTATAGATTAATATTTATATATTAATCTATTTATTTATTTATTTTTTATGCATTTATTATTTATTTATTTATTTAGTTATGGAATGTTTATGTATGTGTCTATGTGCATATGGTTATGTAGGTGTATATGAGAAGGATAATATGTTTGTGTGCATGTTTCGTCAGTTGTAGTTTGTACACCTGTTTGTGATTGTGGTATTTGTGTGCGTATGTGTAATGAAACGTCTGTGTCTATATGCGGTTGTGGCTATGCATGTGTTTCTCTGTGTGTATGTTTGTATGTAAGTGGAGTATATTTGTGTCCATGTTTATCGTGTAGGCTATGTTACTCACGGGACATTGGTAATGAACACAGAAGAAGAATAATGGCCCAAGACTGTACACCAGAGGTGAAGTAATAGAAGTAGTAAGTTCAAGCTTTTAGCAGAATTAATTATTTTGTTATAACAGTCTTGATTCTAGATCACCTGTATACATCCAAAATCTGCCTACTCCCTATCACCCCTCACGCACTCTTAGATCACAAAACTTGACATTACTTTTGGTCCGTAAGACACATACAAAACGTTTTTTTGCGATAGAAGCTTTCCGAAGATAGGTCCAGCTACATGGAATGCTTTGCCATTGTCTGTGAGATCTGCAAACAGCATTGCAACATTCAAAAATAGCCTGAAAATCTATCTTTTCAGCAAATATCTTTTACATCATAACAGTATTATGAACATTTTTATTTGCCAT
>JAOYNN010044120.1:0-12486 GCA_025770095.1 Goniobranchus kuniei | reverse complement strand
ATTTGTTTATTTAAGTATCCAAGATTACATCAAAAAGTTATGTATAAGTAATTTGTGTCTGCTGAATGAGAAATGATAAATAAAATATGCTTAACCCTTAATTGCCACTTTGATGAATTTAAGTCAAAATTTTTGATGTGCAAGCAAATTGCCACAGTTACCTACAGTAAAAAAAATTCTGAATCCTTCTAATGAACAAAGACCCCCTATGGAGAGAATTAAGAGGCCATCAGTCAGTAGGAATGTTTTCCCTTAGATAACGAGATACTTTCACTTATGCCTATTTTCCGGGGCTGAGACAGGTACTCAATAGTGTTTTGAAGTTCTGAATCCTTAATGAACTGTTTGCATTAGTTGAGCTAAAAATTACATTATCAGTATCGACTTTTGGAAAGATGGTGGTGAAGAGAGTGATGAATCACGATCATGAAACTTTGAACTGCTCTAGATCTACTATATACAGACAGTGACGGCGAAACATTTGGACCCATCAGTTGAGATCCAACTAAGAGTCAAGGGTTAAGGATACCTCCGAAATTGGTAGTAATGGACGTGCAGTTGTGCGTTGAAGGGTGACAATTTTAAGGTTTAGAGCAGGGGTCTCCATATTCTTTTCTCCACGGGCCAAATTTGTATTTTCAAAAAATTTGGAGGGCCAAATACGCCGGCATGAAGTATTTTGGATATAGGCCTACAGAAAATAAATGCCCATCAGTATACTGAAATTGATGTGACTTGGGAGGCCATATTTTTTGCGGTTGCATACGGGCTGTAGTTTGGTGATCCCTGGTTTAGAGCAAGGCATTTTGGGGTTTTGCTTTTTTTTTTTTCTGGAGGAGGGTTTGTAATGCATCATAAGAAAAATTCAGGAAGAAGGTCCGGGCTTGAAAATCACTGGCATATTTTTAGAGCTACAGCTGTTCACACTCTTCATATCTTCAATCCTGTGCCATGTTTTGGGGTTTCCTTTGTTACTTGAACTTTTCTCAACACCCTTCATCTTCTATTTCTTGTATTACGAAAAATTAGTATTAACAATCGTGAAACAGTGTGCAGAAAGGTGAGATCACTCTAATGTCATTAGCTTGACGCAGTTACATTTTTTACATCAGGAAGCATAATAAAACTGCAAAATTATGCAAAAAGTCAAAATTCCACAATTGGTCCATTTTTCACGATTGCAGCGCCCACAGAAAACTATGATGACTAAATACTTTGATACTTGCACTTGCAACAATCAGGTCACCTTTACCTGGTGCTTTCAGTTGATATTAGACTAAATTCATGCACTGCCATCAATTTAAAGGACTGTGTCATCAACTTCTCCAAGAGACCATCTTCTGCATCTTCTGGACGTCAAAACACCCGAGAGAGAGACGAGAAGGAATTTAATTATGGTGTGATAATAAAATTATTATGGAATCATTGAATTAACTAGACTCATATCTTCAAACGCTGTAGAGGATAAATTCTGTATTTAAAAAATATCTAAAAATTAATGGTCACAGTGGTAGTGCGTTGATCTTGCAACCGAAAGGTCACAAGATTGATTCCTGGTGTGGGCATTGTGATTTATCCCTTGGGCAAGGTTATTAACACAAATTGACTCCGTTTCGTGGCAATTTTCTTACGGCTGACACTCGGTTTTCGGATAAAAATCAAAAGACGAATTTCCCTTCGGGGATGAATAGAGTGGTAATTTTTTTTTTCTTTCATAATGTCTCAAAGATCTTTAAAAATCAGGTAGTGACAATGAAAAAATGAGCCTTCAAAGCTAAAGAATTTTTTTTTTTTTTTTTTTTGGGGGGGGGGGATTATCTCATAATATTTGTATTATATAATGATATTGTATTGCGAATCGTTTCGTATCAAGCCTCATAATACCACTGAAGATGATATAATGTTGACATAAACACCTTTGATATGGAAAGGCTGGTTTTGAATGGGGATCAAGACTTTGAAAAGCTCCCAGAAGATTTCAACACCATCCTCATACTTTTTGGTTAAAGATGGCGTTGAAATCTTAAGGGAGCTTTTCAAAGTCATAGATCAAGATCATCATCATCATCATTATCCTGGCGTAGCCTTTCTTATGGCATTGCGGAACAACTGACTGCTGTTGGCCAGTCGTCCAGCTTCTGATATTGGGCTTGCCAGCCAATGTCCAATATCTTGACTACAGCTTTCTCTAGGATGACCCCTTCCCCTTCTTCCCTCCACATTTCCTCCAGAAAGAGCTTTCTAAAGTGGCATGTCACTCTATGTGTCCAACGAATTTCAGCTTTTGTTTCTTTATTTTGTGTAGTAGGTGACATGTTTTGATCCCCAATCTTCGTAAAATATTCTCATTTGTTTCTTTAGTGATCCAGGATACTCTCAAAATTTTGCTGTAGCATTTCATTTCAAAAGCTCTTCTCCTCATCTGTTTTTGTGATTGTCCTAGATTCACAGCCATATATTGCCGATGGAAAGATGGATACCTTTAATATCTTTAATTTCAACTCCTATGTTTTCGCTTTTCTAGATGCTTATTAGAATTTTCAAAATGTTCATGGCGATCGCCAATCATATTTTATTTCAGTTGACACTTTTCCATCTTTATCTATTCTGACACCTAGGCATAGTTGTCGACATTTTCCAGCTGTTCTCCTTCCAATCCAAATTATTATTTTGTGTCATTTTTGTCTAAATCTAAGATTATGGTTTTCTGTGCATTTAAGAGTAAGCCCTGAGATCATCCCTATGGGATGTACTGGGCATAATCCACAATCAATCAATCAAGCATTTAAGAGTAGGCCCTAGGGATAGGAAGTAGAAAGAATCTGAAAGTTGAATTTTCTAGAAGTCTGCACCAGCCACCTCACAGCCAGACTCTCTTACTCTTACAGAAGATGAATACAAACATGGTAATGTGGCAACAGGTGTGAGTGAGATATAACATAAACACCACTAGAATCCTGAAAGGTATCAAAAGGTGAAGACAGGCACACAAAGGTTTAACAATTGGCAAATTGTACACACTTGAGTGTTTGGGGTAATTTTTTATTATTTTATGGATGAAATGTGAAATTATTTGGAAGTGAAATGTCATACCTTGCTTATTTGAATTATTCATATTCTTTGTTCATTTCTTCATATTTCAATTGTACTGCCGCCCCAAAAATGACTATTTTACTTTGCCAATACAGACCCAGTCATTTTTAATACTAATATGTCATCCTGGCCACACCATTCACATTGACATGAGCACATTTTCATAAACTTGGAGCATTCCATGAGTGTTATCTTTCTCTTTACTGACATCTCTTCTGTTTATTTCCATCTTTGCTTTTGTTTTTTCTCGCACAAGATCACAAATTGTTGTGCTTTTTCTTTCGTTTAGCTTTGATGTATTAGGATAGAGTCATTCCTTGACAATCAGTTCAGGAACGTTTGTGAGTCTTTTTCAGAAAATATGAAATTAAAAACATTATTGATTTAAACTACTGTGTAATCCGCTTATATTGACTTGCTTTGGGAAGAGGATTTGAGGTCGATATATAAAAATGCAGATAAATAAAAATACAAAGCCAAAGAGGAAAAAACAAGGGGAGGTCAGCAGTAAAAAGACAATAAACCTATTAGCAACAGAATAAACACTTGTGCTTTAACAGAGCAGTGCACGTACGACGTGGAGCGAGAGAGAACAAACGGGAATCTGAGGGTTGAGAGAGATGTAGGCCTATCTACATTTTAGCTTTGTGATGATCGTAAACAAGAGAGGAGGGGTGGGGGAGTTAGTACTGGTGTCTTGCTAGTAACGCGGGTGGCGAAGCACATACTACACACCAACACAAACTTTGCTACACACATTCTTGTGTAGGTAAAAGGCCTAAGGTCTGTCTGTTGTGATCGCTTGTGGAGGATAATGCGAGGCACCTGACCATGGCACTTGCCAGTGATGGAATGGGATGGGGATGGAGAGTGGGGGTAGTGAGGTCGCTATACCTTTGGCCCGAGATGCACACATCATCTACCACATGTAGTGTGTACATGACCTACTTAATCCTGGTGTGTCGGTACAGTACTTTGCAGGTATGCGGACAAATAAAGAACTAATGTGTTGTTCGTCGATAAAGCGGATTGACAGAAAAAAGGGTCAATATAAGAGAAATTGTTTAATAAAGACAATGAAGGAAAAATTCAGGAATTTGAAAACATGTCAATATATCAAAATGTCAATGAATAGGCTGTCGATATAAGGGGATTACTCTGTATCCCTATTTTAATGGAAAAATTGAGTGTCACTCACATTGCATTGTCATAAATGATATCTTTTGTGTTCAAATCCAGGAGACATTTAAAACATGATAGAGAAGTTATAATTCTGTATGTTTCTTTGTATTTTATAGAAAGTTATCGTTCCTGAAGGGAACTCACTTGTATCAGATTTATCGGCGAGCCAAAACGAAAACTACACAGAATGTAAAACGTGTTTTTTCATAATGGCAAGTAGAAAGAATATTTTTACGCTGTTTAATGATGGAAATAGTGATTCTCCTGATCTTGATTTGGATTTAGACGACATAGATCTGCATTATGTACCAAATTTTGGCAGTGACAGTGATTCATCAGATGATAATATGATTTGCAAATTCTCAAAATTGACAGAATGTTACAATTTTTAAAAAATTTAATTTCAAAAAACTGATATAATCAAAATGGGTTTTTTGCATTGGAGATTGTAACCCTTACACTAACTAACTGATAAACAGCGTTATTGCCCACCTTCGCCTTTTATGTGCGTTGGCGGGAACGCCCGTGATCGCCCGCTGACAGTTGACCACGGCATACTCGATTAAAGCACAGAATAAGCTCCTTTGTATAACATACATCTGCTAGAGCTGAGCAGTTTCTAATACTAGAAGAGTTCTAATTTCGATTTCTGTTTATCACATCGAAATTGATAGAGCAGTTACGACGCTACGATTTAAAGTAAATGGCCCTCAATGCGCTATCACGACTTATCGATGGAATGGAAAATAAGGGGATGAAGATGAAGGTGGCCCTGTAGATGACATTGGAGATGAAATAGGAGATGAAAGTGATGTGGAATCTAGGTTTATTGCAGAAAATAGAGAAGATGATGTACTGGGGCTAGACTCTTAGACAACATGAGTGATTCTCTATCTCGTTCTGGGCCTAAATCTAGTCCTGACGTTCTTTCCTAAGACAGCTCCCATGGAGTGATCAGCTTCATAATGATAAAGTTGACCCTTTATCCCCACTCAACAGTACAAATCTGGGTTAAATAGGTCTTGATCATACATCAGAGCCTTTGAATCAGTCTCTAAATTAATTAGTTCATATATAATGTCGAATTTTGTACATGTACCTAAGTAAGACAGAGTTATGCCCTTTATGTCAGCCGTTTACCATTGTGGATTCTGAGAAGGGCCGGTCCTTTATCAGTTGATTGAGTATTTTATTACTGTGTTATGAATATAATAATCGTAAAAATCTGCAGTCCCCAAGAATTGTGGGGTTGAAAAAAGGCCAGTCTCCAGCGAGTTAATCTTTTAAAATTATAAGTCTGTAGGACATCTTACATTGTCTTTTGAATGGAGTATGTTTTTATGTAAATGAGGCAGAAGAAGAGGTACTAACTTGTCACATTCTTTTCATAAAAACTCTCAAACAACATTTTTAAACTTTTGTGTTTTATTGATATAATAATGCAAAGTTGTATCAAATACATTGTATGGGTGCGAAACATGTGCTGTAGACAAAGAATCCAAAAGACAGATAGATGAAATGTGGTTATGTTATATAGAAGGATGACAGATAAAATTAACAAATAAGTGTCAACAAAAATGGGAAGGCAAAGGAATTCAATGTAGGCCTACCAGTTACCGTAAAATATCAGGAAAAGACAAATATGTGATTTTTTTGTAATATAGGGGAGGGGAAGAAATTGAGAAATTGGTAGTAGCAGGTATGATAGAAGGAACACATACTAGTGGCGGACAAAGAATGACATACATAACAAGTTTACGAGAGGCTAAGAGTGTAGTTCCGAAGGATGTCTCATTATTCCTGTTGCTGGAGATTAAAACAAGTAGAGACAACTGACCAGCAATGTGCCTGATGGCACAGGCTACCAATGATGATGATGAATATAAAGCTTGACCTCAGTACGACATGGACCTAAAGAAAGGGATATTTAGTTTCCATCTGCTTTGGGGGTTTTTAGGTGAGGCAGGTGTTCAGTTTCAATTGTTTCGATTACCTTTCTAGTGGCTCCATGCTTTTTTTGTACAGCTTTCATGTTAAGAAGTCAACTGAATGTTCCTTATTATACAGTTCGCTGATTTATAAAATAAGGACATTCCAAATCTGGTTCAGCAATATCGTTATATACATATACAGTAATTTCCAATCTGTTTTTGTTTTGTTGATGGTGTTGTTGACTGGAAGTGGGGTTGTTTGTTTTTTTATGTTATGCTGGAATTTTTTCATTACTTCTTTTAAAAAGCCTGAAAATTATTTTTTCATGCATTGTTACTGAACGTTTCTTGGCACTGAGATATGTCTTCCCCCAATGCCTATTGAGAGGGTTATTTCTGAGATCAGATTTGAAAAAAAAATTAAGATTGTCCACAAAGATGTATATGTACTGCTACTGTTTCTGGAAACCGTCAAAGTTAATCTAAACACAGGTGAAAGAGCTTTTTCATTTTTCAGCCCTTCATTTCAGACAATCTGCCGATTGATGTCAGAAAGTCAAAATGTCTGGAGGAATTTAAAGGAAAACAAAATTTGATTGTTTCAAATTACATTTTTATAGAATTGTACAATTTCTTGCTTCTTGTGACTGACTATTTTTTAAGATTTTAAAGAAGTGCCTGGAGCTCATGGTATGTGAAAGTTGTTCAGGCACTAAGCTGTATAAGTGTACTCAATTATTTATATTATCATCAGTGTCAGTAGTTCTCACCTCCTGCCATGTTGCTTTTAACTCTAGTCCATATAGAAGTAGGCCTTCCTTTTAGTTTCCTGTACGTGTTACTATGTGATTACTTAACTCACTATCAGCCATTTTAACTCAAAGTACTTGTATTGGCAATGTTTTTATGTTAGGTAATAAAATTATAGAAAACAAGGTAAAAGATCGAGCTTAAATGAGAAAAGAGAATTGCCAATAGCAGGGATGGCAGCAGCCAATTGTAAAATTGTCTGAGAATCTGCATGAAAGATTAAAATTTACCGGAATGGCGCGAAGCGAAACCATTTTTTTTTAAAAAGTAATCTCTTAGAAGTATTATAATAATAATAATAATAATACGAATATAATCATAAACATCTAGGAGGTATGAAAGGCCTAGACTATAAGCCTAGATTAAGAAGGGAAAGAAAAAAGAAAACAAAACTTGGAAAAGAGAGATTCGGGACTCACCCACTGATAGAAAATAGATCTACATCTAAAAGACTACATCTGGATCTAAAGTTAAGATGTATATACTATAGGTGCCTGTCACATGCTCAGAGAATACAAAATGTGGGTCTTTCTTTCTTCCAATAAACTGAGAGAAAATCTCCATTACACCCAATTTCAGAGAGGTATTACAACCACTTGAATATATTCTTCGGACTAGATCTAGATTATTTTTCTCGATCTACAAATCCTAGCTACATCAAGTGTTTTTGCTTTGTTTTACTGCATCATCAAACAGCAGGTGCAGGCCCAAATCATTCTTCAATTTTTTGTACTGTTTTGTTTCAATTTTTTGGTGTGGAGGAGGGTCAATTGTTGTTTTGTTTATTTATTTATTCAATAACATTGATGGTAAAACATAAATTCTTAAAGACAGCAAAATACATGTAGATCTGCTGTCTTTCTCTTTCTGCCCATGAAAAACAATTATCTAATATGGGACCTTGGACTTACAACATCAAACCTAAGACTCAATCTTTACGGACAATAAAGGTTCAAAGGGTTGACATTGTTCGGAGGAGTGCAATGCATTATTTTGATCGCACACCACGCTACATATTCTCTTGCATGCTATCTCCATTCACAATGGCACAACACGCACTCCACTGGTGTGTGATGCTCGTACTGGCACCATCTAAAGCAAGCTTACACACACTCCAAAGTTCGCCAATCAGATTCGACTAGGCTCCTCGCGACCAGCAAACAGATTCTTATCTCGCTCTGTGCAAAGACTTGATAATTTTTAATTACCTGGTATCAAAACGTATTACTTTAGATATACAACAGTTTTGGTTTATCACTACTTCATAAACAAAGACAATGAGTGAAAATTTGGGGATTAAGAATATTGTATTTGTATATATTTCTGTATTTGGTAATGATCATATGTAGGGATGGGTGCTTGTTTGTAAATGTGCATGTGTGTGTGTGTGGATGGATGAGTGTGTGCTTTTGTGTGGGTATAAATTTATGTATGTGCGAGCATGTCACCATTACTGTTGTTGATACCAACAATGTTGTCTGTCTCATTATAAATGTACATATTCTGCCAATGTACGTCCGGTTGGGTGTGGGTGCATGTTTGAGTATATGTGTCTGTACATATATGGTCGGCACCGAGACAATTTCCAATTGATAAAGGCTTATTATTATTATTATTATTATCATTATTATTATTATTATTCAGTTCATTGCTAGTTTCCGTTCAGTGCTTCGTTAGGTTTAAGCACTTTCTACTGTACAGGCCGACAGGGGTGTGGTCATTGGAATGAATGGTAGATTGAATATAATCAACATATGCACTGTCATGGTAGTGAGTGAGTTAGTATATCTTGTGCTAAAAGACAAAGCAAGGAGAAAGCCATATGTAGTCAACGGACCTATAATAGAAACAAGTGTATGTGTGCATAAGTTCCCATAGAATGACAATTATTTTTAACCTATTTTGGTTTTAAGTGGTAGTGTTCCTATGTCATGTTTTAATGTTATTTATGAGTAATGTTGACTTGTGTTGTGAGAAAAATGTCTATTTTAATATTGTTGGCTTCTATTGTAAAGATGTGATGTCTCCTGTAAGTCACAAACGAAGCTGTCATATTTAATTGAAACCCTTAAACAGCAAGTAATTTTTTTTCCTTGCAAGTACACGCAAATTCATTCATTGTTATTTATAGTTATTGAAGTTAATAACTATTTCTATGCAATGATGTCATATTAGAACAGTAGCTGTTGTGCTATTGCGCTATTTTTCTTTTCTTTTTCTTCAATAGCCACCTTTTATTTTTATTGCAATGCTGACCATAAAATTACCGGTATTGAAATGGTTGTGTTAATTTAAATCAGTCATTAAAAGTGCAATTTGAATGATGAAGTTGAATAACTTGGATAAAGTTTAAAAAAGTCATTTTCTCACTGATGGAATATTGCCATCAAATTATTGTAGGTATTCAATGAGACATAAAGTTGAATAAAGTCTATTCATATCGTAAACATTCTTTATTTTGTCTTTTTATGATATGCATCAAAATCATCAGTGTATATTCCAGAAATGATATGAATGGTGTATAACTCTACAGTGTTTATGGTATATTGATATGAAGATTGAATGTCATTTCATAATACATATGTAACCAGTAAAAAAGGAATTGGAAATGATTAAAGTGACAGTGATTCCATCTGATTTGCCAGGGCTTCAGATTAAAAGGATCTTAAAAATAGAACTTAAACTGTAAACCTGGAATGAGCATTACATTTCATGTTTTTATCATGAAAAACGAGGTAAAAAAAACTTTTTAGAAAAATACAGTGATCTAAATGAAGTGGACTTAAACTTGGACCCATTGTAAGGAAATTATGGCACATTATTTCTGAAAGCATAAAAAAAGAAAATATATACATGTACATACATTTGCTTTTTCACATAATAGACCTTACTTTCCTCATAGAGGAAAGCAATTCAGTAGAATTTACATTAAAATGTTTCCATTTTTAATATTGAAGAGCATTTTTTATCTGAAAATGGGTAACTCTATCATACAAGAAGAACAATCAAATTAACCATTTCATCTCTCCCTTGTATGTTAAAGTTTAAGTACAAAGGACATGTCTATACTGAAGAGAATTATTACAGATTCAATGATTCAAACTTTTCTTGTGTTATTAAGATAAAGGTAGATATCAGTAACTGAGCGTTTTACTTGGCATCACTCCTTTCAAACTGATTTTGAGAGAAAAAAAAATAAATTTGAGTATTCAATCAAAAGAATCATGAATTTCAGATCATGTGTAGTCACAAGTAAAATCTGAATAGATCAGTAAGGTAAATTAATACATTTTTGTATGCAACCATGTCAACAAATTTACCTCAACAAACATATCCTGGTTAAATCATAGAATGGGGTATTTGTTCAAAATTGCATCAATTTTCTTCTGACTAAAGTGGGCTTTATATCTTCAGATGAAAGGAAAAATAAACCCTGGTGCTGTTCTAGACACCAGCATTAATATCAAAGACAGCCACGTACGAGTAAGTAGTGGACATTTTTCTTTAATGAAGCAGCTGATCTACCCGTCTGCAACTTTTGCACAAGCTTACTAAAAAGAAACCTCCATATAGGCCTATAAAGCCTAACTTCATTGAAAAAATCAAACATTTGAATTGTGAATACTGTAATTTGTTCATAGTATTACAGTGTAAGGATTAGAAAACTACAAGAACATACTAATGAAAAATAAAAGACAACAACAAAAGTTCACATTAGAAAACTTGCAAAAATTGCAAATTGACATACAAAATGACAGAGTTAGATCAAGATAGTATTGTGAAAACTTTCACATTGCAAGATAGCAATTATATAACTCCTATGTTCACATTTACAAAGCTTTATGATGCATCTAGACATGTGAAACACATTCAAATCTTAATCTGCACAAGACACTTTTCATTTGAAATCTTTGATGACAGCAGTTTGCATTCATACGATTTTGCGGACAACATTCAGAGAAAAAAAAGGCATAATACTCTTAACAAATTTATCTCAAAGTTTTCAGTTTTCCTTCATAACAGCAGCAGGCTATGTCTGGTGGCTGTCCTTCAATATGTTTTACTTTAAATATCACGCAATCACCCTCTTCTAAAAGAGCTGTGTTTTCATTGGTCCCTTCTATCCTGCCATCAGCATGCTGTTTTTCTATAGATACCCAGAAATTTCGATGCAGTTTGGAATTAGAAACTTCAAGGCCTGTTTCCAGGATTTGTTGGGGAGGATTCTTAGTTTCCAAGGTGAACTTGAAATCATACCAGCCGCTGTATGGGGCAATGAAGAAGCCCTCAGATTCATTGAAAGCTTTGCCCTTGTTATTTAAGACCATCAATGTACAGTTGAAAGCCAATCCATCATGAAGAACTATGCCGTGAGTGTTCATAATAGCTTTGAATTCTACATGGGGGATTTCTGAGAAGAAAAAAAAAACTGTTTCATTACCAATTGCAACATTGGATATTACCAAAAATCAATCTTAGACTTAGAAATGCTTGCAAAAACATATGCATTGATCATTCATGTATTATATTTGTATTTTACAGCAGTTTTTAAAAGTAAAAAAAGACCTACAGGACTTCTAGAGGTAAGGGATGAGCATTTCATGAGAAAGACCACTGTTTTTAGCTAAATATACAAACACATTTCCTTATTCTTAGCATATTCAGATATTTGCAGACCTCCCCAAATCTCCCCGGTTTTGGCTCCTATCCCCACCCTCCCCATATTTCTCTCTCAAATCTCCCCATTTTTTTTTTAGAAGTTTATCAGCTGGTACTTGCACCAATTTAGCTCACTCCTCTTCTAACATTTTGTCACTTTTGTCTTCAGTTTGAGATTTTTCTTTCTCTGCAAAAGCCTTATAGTAAAGACCTAGATTTTTAGTATATAGAATTATCCTAAAAGTATGCAAACCTCACCCCTCAAATACCCCTTAACAGTAAAGTTGAATTCTGAAGTAACACCAGGCGTACTATTCTAAAATGTACTGTTATGGTCAGAATTTATTTTATCCTGTAAATGTTAAAATCTCCCTAGATTTTGTCTGATATCCCCGGTTTTCATCTCAAATCTCCTCACATCTGAAAGTCAGAGATTGGGAGGTCTGTATCTGTGTAATCAATTACATGTATGTAACTTGATTGCCATGAATCTATTCTTTAGTGCCTTATAAACCCATGTAATCGTTACAGCCAAGTAAGTGAATAATTTCCATGGAGAAATGTTGACAGTGGTGGCCCAGTAGCTCAGTTGGTAAAGCAGCTGACTGCCATGCGAGGTGGCCCGAGTTCGAACCCTGCCGGGCATTGATTTTTTTTCGGGGCCCCTAAGCACCCTGCAGTATAAATGAGTAGCTAGGTCTTTCTAGACTTGGTGAAAGTAAAGTTGGTGGGGAAAAGCAATGGCAAACTACCACATTATGCCATATGCCTAGTATAATTAGGGCTCTACCCCTAATTCCCCTACACTCAG
>JAOYNN010044010.1:0-12487 GCA_025770095.1 Goniobranchus kuniei | reverse complement strand
TTTTATATAATGCTTTAGCGGCTGGAGGGTTACAAGTAATGCTTTAGGGGCTGGAGTGTTACGAGTAATGCTGTAGGGGCTGGAGTGTTACAATTTTTTCAGATAACGCTTTACTTGCTGAATTTTTTCATATAATGCTTTAGGGGCAAATGTTTTTAATATAATGCTTTACGAACTGAATGTTTTCAATGTAATGCTTTTAGGGCTGGAGTGTTACAATTAATGCTTTAGGTGCTGGAGTGTTACAAGTAATGCTTTTGGGGCTGGAGTGTTACAAGTACGGCTTTACGAGCTGAAATTTTCCATATATTTCTTTAGGGGCTGGAGTGTTACAAGAAATGCTTTAGGTCCTGACGTGTTACAAGCAATTCTTTAGATTCTGGAGTGTTGCAAGTAATGCTGTACGAGCTGAACGTTTCATGTAATGCTTTAAGGGCTGGGGTATTACAAGTAATTCTTTAGGAGCTGAATGTTTTCATATAATGCTTTATCGGCTGGAGAGTTACAAGTAATGCTTTAGGGGCTGGAGTGCTACAAGTAATGCTTTATGTGCTGAATTTTTTCATATAATGCTTTAGCGGCTGGAGGGTTACAAGTAATGCTTAGGGGCTGGAGTGTTACAATTAATGCTCTAGGGGCTGGAGTGTTACAAGTAATGCTTTAGGGGCTGGAGTGTTACATGTAATGCTTTAGGGGCTGGAGTATTTCATGTAATGCTTTAGGGGCTGAATTTTGTCATATAATGCTTTAGCGGCTGGAGTGTTACATGTAATGCTGTAGGGGTTGGAGTGTTACGTGTAATGCTTTAGGGGCTGAAAACTTTGATATAATGCTTTAGGGGCTGGAGTGTTACAAGTAATGCTTTAGGGTCTGGAGTGTTACAAGTAATGTTTCAGGGGCAAGAGTGTTACAAGTAATGCTTTAGGGGCTTGTGTGTTACAGGTAATGCCTTAGGGGCTGGAGTGTTACATGTAATGCTTTAGGGGCTGAAATTTTTGATATAATGCTTTAGGGGCTGGAGTGTTACATGTAATGCTTCAGGGCCTGGAGTGTTACATGTAATGCTTTAGGGGCTGGAGTGTTACATGTAATTCTTTATGGGCTTTAAGTGTTTCATGCAATCTTTTTGGAGCAGGAGGTTTACATGTAATGGTTTAGGGGCTAAAGCGTTTCAAATAATGGTTTAGGAGCTGGAGTGTTAAAAGTAATACTTTATGGGCTGGAGTGTGTCAAGTAATGCTTTAGGGGTTGGAGTGTTACAAGTAGTGCTGTAGGGGCTTGAGTGTTGCAAGTAATGCTTTAGGGGCTGGAGTGTTACAAGGAATGCTTTAGGAGCTGAATTTTTTTGTATATAATGCTTTAGCGGCTGGAGTGTTACGAGTAATGCTTTAGCGGCTGGAGTGTTACAAGTAATGCTTTAGGAGCTGAATTTTTTTTATATAATGCTTTAGCGGCTGGAGGGTTACAAGTAATGCTTTAGGGGCTGGAGTGTTACGAGTAATGCTGTAGGAGCTGAATTTTTTTATATAATGCTTTAACGGCTGGAGTGTTACAAGTAATGCTGTAGGGGCTGGAGTGTTACATGTAATGCTTTAAGGGCTGGAGCGTTATCAGTAATGCTTTAGGGGCTGGTGTGTTACAAGTAATGCTTTAGGGGCTGGAGTGTTACAAGTAATGCTTTAGGGGCTGGAGTGTTACAAGTAATGCTTTAGGGGCTGGAGGGTTACAAGTAAAGCTTTAGGGGCTGGAGTGTTACAAGTAATGCTTTAGGAGCTGGATTTTTTAATATAATGATTTAGGGGCTGGAGTGTTACAAGTAATGCTTTAGGAGCTGGAGTTTTTGATATAATGCTTTAACGTCTTGAGTGTTACAAGTAATGCGTTAGGAGCTGAATTTTTTAATATAATGCTTTAGCGGCTAGAGGGTTACAAGTAATGCTTTAGGGGCTGGATTTTTTGATAGAATGCTTTAGCGGCTGGAGTGTTAGAAGTAATGCTTTAGGGGCTGGAGTGTTACATGTAATGCTTTAGCGGCTGGAGTGTTACAAGTAATGCTGTAGGGGCTGGAGTGTTACAAGTAATGCTTTAGCGGCTGGAGGGTTACAAGTAATTCTTTACGGGCTGGAGTGTTACAAGTAATGCTTTAGGGGCTATAGTGTGTCAGACAAAGATTCAATGCCTAAGTGTTACATGTAATGTTTTAGCGGCTGGAGTTTTACAAGTAATGCTTTAGGGGCTGGAGTGTTACAAGGAATGCTTTAGCTGGTGGAGGGTTACAAGTAATTCTGTACGGGCTGGAGTATTACATGTAATGCTTTAGGGGCTATAGTGTTTCAGACAAAGATTCAGTGCCTAAGTGGTACATGTAATGCTTTAGGGGCTGGAGGGTTACAAGTAATGCTTTAGGAGCTGGAGGGTTACAAGTAATGCTTTAGGGTCTGGAGGGTTACAAGTAATGCTTTAGGGGCTGGAGGGTTACAAGTAAAGCTTTAGGGGCTGGAGGGTTACAAGTAATGCTGTAGGGGCTGGAGGTTTACAAGTAAAGCTTTAGGGGCTGGAGGGTTACAAGTAATGCTTTAAATGCTGGAGTGTTACAAGTAATGCTTTAGGGGCTGTAGTGTGTCAGACAAAGATTCAGTGCCTAAGTGTTACAGGTAATGCTGTAGTGGCCTGAGTGTTCCAGACCGTAATGCTTAAGGTCTGGAGTGTTAGGCTGGTCCTGTCGTGGCTCTGTAGCTCTGTAACTGGTCTGACCTAACTCGCATCATGTTATCGAACACGCCACTTTTGTTCCGGAAAAGTAGAGTCGCTGTGTGAGCTATCTGGGTCGCTTTAATGTCAGCTAACTGACTTGGCGTGTCAGACGGCCTAGCCAACATTGTTGTTAGGCACGACTAGCATAGCTCGTGTCAGACACTGGATTCGATGTTTTTACCACCGATACATACTGTTTCCAGCAAGCACTGTCAAGAAGTAAGTAATGTTAAGTAAATTAAGTGTAGGTAGTTTTATTTCGACTCTTGATCTAATGCAGATAGTTACTTTTGACCTCAAAATGCACGGTTCATGAAGATCTAGATCTATATCTCAGAGGCGGATGTAGGGAGTCCATTTTTTATTTTTTAATTACCGGAAACGGAGAGTGCCACGATGAAAGGCCAAAAATAGCACATGTGATGACACAGTACCTAAAAATAATTAGGTCGCACAGACCATACGGACACTATCCTATTGTAGGGCTGGGCTGACGTACATGCGAGGCAGGCGAGTTACAGAGCTAGGACCGGCCTAATCAGTTTGTGTTATCAAGAATTTATGTTAAGAGGATCTACCTATCCTGAAACCCGGTGTTTTCCTAGGTAGCCCCTGGAGTCCACCTATTCTCTGTGGCTAGGTAGACCCCGGGGTCCACCTACCCTCTACCGTTTTGGTTGAACTTTATTATGTGTTATCTATTGTGTTACCATATTCTCTTGTTATATATCCCGCCTTACATTTCATATCTACATATTGCCTTTTTTTCATCTCACCTTATGTCACTAAGGGGGCATTTTAGATCAGTGGTAGCATGTTGGCTTGCGGACCGAGAGGTAGCAAGGTCAGTTCTCACTATGGACACTTTTTTTTCTTTAAGCAAGATAATTTACACCCCTGTTGCTTCACTCGACGCAAGTGAAAACGGGTACAGCTTCAGTTCGAAAAGTACTCTGCAATAGACTAGTATCCTGTTCAGAGAATGATTGGTAAAATCTGTCACTGTCCAGCTCATGTCACAGAAACGGGTATAAGCTCTGGCCCAATGAGCCGAGTCGGCTCGAAGAGGACTACTATATGTCATTAATAAAACCATGATCAGTATATAACCTTTAACTTACCCCTTCTTTCCCCATTTTCTTACTAATCACAACTTATTATATTGGCTATCACTATAATCTTTTAATCTCATCTCTCTTTGTATCTGGTAATTGCTTATGGCATCTGTCCAGGTGCATTTTCCCAGCCTCAAGTTCCTTTCTTGGATGCAACAAAATCTGCCAAGCATTAACGTTAACGCTGTGGATTTCCACGAGGGCAGACCGCCAGTGGTGTCCATGTGGAACCAGGATTGGTTTTGGCAGAACAAATCTCGTCGTGACATCATCCATGACGTCTTCTTCTACTTCCAGCATCGACGAGTCACGTGCCCCATTTGAGAGAATAAGACTGACGCAACAGCTTGAATCTTAGCTCGGCCTTCAGCCTAATTTTCATTGCTTCTATTTAGTTGCTCAAACAAAGTGCCATAATTTTCTGACTATAAGCTGCAGCTTTTATCTCTGGCCGTCAACCCTGCAGCTAATAATCCAGTGTGGCAAATGCTAAGATTTTTTAATTTGACTGAGTGTTAAATTAGACGTGGAGGATTTAACAGTCATGATGATATTCACTATATATTACATATATATATATATTAAAAATAATTTCCACAATATCTTCTCTACTGTTTGATTTTTTTTTTTATTTAGTTTTATTATTGCCTACCAGCATTTTGATTCTTTTGAGTTCTGCCACTTTAAGTCTGGAGTGACCTGTCTTTGGAAAAATTAGTTTTTCTTCTAAAAATCAGGCGATGTGGCTTATAGTCTGAAAATGATGGTACATGTATGATGTTACAATGGTAATATGATAGAAAGATGAATGAAATTATTGGCCAGATCTATAAAAGTTATAGCAGGAATATGACAATGGTTTACTTCAGACCTCCCAATTTATTGCAGTTTCTGGGGATTCGCTCCTGCCTCTTTGTGGATTTTCCCTTTTTCTGGGGATTCTCATCAGTTTTGGGCCCAAGCCCCACACTTCCCGCATTCTCTCAGTCAGATTCTCCACCCCCCCCCCCCTTTTTTTTCTGTTCTTCGAAAACTGTATTCAGGCTAGATCTTGTACCCATTCATTCTAGTTCCAAAACTCTTTTTATATGTTATTACATTTGTCTTTGTGAGATATTTTGGCTTAGTTAGATTACCTGTAAGTTTTACAAGAACCATCCTAAATCCCTGTAATAGTTCAGCACCTTATGGCCGGAGATGCCCTAAGCCTACATCAGAATGTACTTTACGATTTATTTACTGAGTGAATGCTAAAAACGCCAAATTTTAAGAAAATCTCCCCTGTTTTTGTCTCAAATATCTCATATTTGAGAGTCCTGCCTTCATTGGGAGTCTATTCTGTTATCGTCTTGGTCCAGTTTTTGTTATTCATTCTGGCTACATGTCCTGCCCATTGTACTCTAATGTTTCTCACCATTTCTGCTGTGTAACTGACTTGGGTTTTGATCTTATAATATAACCATATTCCGTATTTTATCCTTCCTTGTGACATTCAGAAGCTGATAATAATATTATTCATTTCAACTGTCAGTAAGACAACCTTCAACAGAAATTTTAACTAGCCTATCGTCTTATTTTTTGTAAGTGAACTCAGATGACAAAACAGATGGATGCACAATAGGACCTCTGCAGGTTTTCCCCATGCAACTCGTAAGAGGCGCGTTAGGTTTGAGAGATGGGTTCTTCTCTTGTCCGTCTTTTTCTGTCAGACTCTCTTTTGTGTCCTCAGACTGAAGAGTTTTGCTGGAAGAGGGAAGTAGGCATTATTCGATGGCTTTCCCCCATTCATGTGCTTTGCATGCCTTAAAAAATGCTGTTGGGGTCACTTGCTATCTAGATGGACCGAGTAATTTTGTACACAAAGGGTGGTAGAAAATCCTGGTAATCGCATGCACAGTTTGGGGCTTGATGTCCTTTGTGGTCGAAAAGAGCCCTAAAACATCAGTGAACAAATGACTGAATAGATTCAATTCACTCATTGGCCTCTGAGATTAGCAATGGAAGGTTGTGTCCCTTTACGGTTTGAAAGAAATTTGCCTTATTTTTTAAAAGTTTTATTTACCTCCTTTGTCTACCATCCCTCATGGTGCAATATTGCTGCTTACTAAATTTTATCCCTACTTTAAATTTGATTAGTATTTTTTGTATTATTATTATTATTATCATTATTATTATTATTATTATTATTATCATTATTTATTATTATTATTATTATTATTATTATTATTACGGGAGTTTGGAACGACGGTTGTCCTTCGCAAAAAAATTACTGTTCGGAACGTAGATGTGTAGGGCCCTTAAATGAACATGTCATTATTATTATTATTGGATTGAAATTGATATTTTATTCTTCCTTTGATCAGTATCTAAGTTGAGTTAAGCGTCAGCTCTTCAAGCCTGAAAATCTTTAACGATTTTGTTCTCACGAAGGAAATGCATTGCATTATATCTACAAGTAAATTCTGTTTTTTTTTATTTCTCTCACCAATGAATGTACATGTAAAGAATTTTGCACCTCAGAAATTACCTCACAAAAAAAAAAAGGAAAAGAAAAAAAAAGAAGACAAAAAAAGATAATATCCTTTTCAGACACAGGCTATCAACAATAATAAATGAAAGATGTCTGGTTGTTAATTTAGAATTTTTAAAAATGTCACCTCTATTTTCTAAGCATGTGTTTTAAAGACAATGGTAAAGAAATCTTTAATTTTCAGCCCATTATTTGTAGCTGAAAGAAAAAACCCAATATGCAGTAAGTAGTTCTATTTTCATATCAGATTTAACTTTTTTCTTATCTACATAAATAGCCACACAATAATTTATTGTCATTTTATTTTCAGAACGTAATGGGGTATGTCTCAAATGAATAAACAATATCAATATTTTTAGAGGGTAGTGCTTACAGAGGTACAGTTGTACAATATAAGGGAGGTACAATTGTACTTCCCTTAAAACTGTATTAGGGAGGCATAGTTGTACTTCCCTAAGAATAGTATTAGGGAGGTACAGTTGCACTTCCCTAATAATAGTATCAGGGAGCTACAGTTGCACTTCTCTAATAATAGTATTAGGGAGGTACAGTTGCACTTCTCTGATAATAGTATTAGGGAGGTACAGTTGCACTTCTCTAATAATAGCATTAGGGAGGTACAGTTGCACTTCTCTAATCATAGTATTAGGGAGGTACAGTTGCAGTTCTCTAATAATAGTATTAGGGAGGTACAGTTGCCTTTCCCTGATAATAGTACTAGGGAGGTACAGTTGCACTTCTCTAATAATAGTATTAGGGAGGTACAGTTGCACTTCTCTAATAACAGTATTAGGGGGGTACAGTTGCACTTCCCTAATAATAGTATAGGGAGGTACAGTTGCACTTCTCTAATAACAGTATTAGGGAGGCACAGTTGCACTTCCCTAATAATAGTATTAGGGAGGTACAATTGTACTTCTCTAATAAAAGTATTAGGAAGGTACAGTTGCACTTCTCTAATATAGTATTAAGGAGGTACAGTTGCACTTCTCTAATAATAGTACATGTATTATGAAGATGTAGTTAAAGCCTACTTCCCTGTTGAAAGCATTGATTTGGGATGTATGGTGGTAGGTCGTAAAGTTGTATACTATAAGTATCAGCAAGGCATCGTAATTGCAGTGAGAATAATTCAAATTACTAGCTACACAAAGGTGACAGGCCTATATGAGCATTTATTGGATGATCCTTTTCTTGCCCTTGGTCCTAAGTTCTCCATCATGCACACAAGTAATCAACAAAATCACCCCATAGTTTTATCTCTTCGTTTTCCGATCTTTCAATTGAATCGGGCATTAATTTTTTCTTTCAACTGGCTTGCTCCCAGACCCATACAATAGGACTTCATTAAATTCCCCTTTCAGACTTTTAATGTTATCTTCGAACTCATCAAAACTGGTGACTTATCTATCAACATGTAGACCAACACTTGATTCAACTCCATTCACTGCCATCTTGAAGTACGTTGAATGTGTTGATCATGTTCACTAAAAATAATGACTGGCGAATTAAAAATAACACACACGATTAGTGGTGACGTAGTTCACAACTGTACTTCTCTGATATGGATATTACAGAGGTATAGCTGTACCTCTCTAAGCACCACCTTTTTAGAATTCATAAATGATTTCAATGTCTGGAATGCATAATTAAAGTAGTTTCTTAGAATGCATAACTAGTTTAAACATGGTCAGAATGCATGATTTCAATATTTATAAAAGGCCTAATGTATGGTTATGGTGCATAATTTCATTACTTTTAGTTCAGAATGCATTATTTTCAAAAGTTTTCTTTATTTTCTAAACATGTATTTTGAAGGCATGTTGAAGAATTTTTTTTATATTTTCAGCCCATTTATATTTATTTGAAAAAGAATGTATGTATACATACATATTATGCAATAAGTAGTCTTTTTATTTTCATATCAGATTTAACTTTTTTATCACCTCCATAAATAGCCACAAGAGAATAAAAAATTAATTGTCATCTTAGTTTTAGAACTTAGTTGGACTGAAATATCATCATTGACAACTTCATGCTCATTATTGTAAAAGACAAATGAAAACTGCTTATTTTTAGATCAATTACCTAGCCATTCTAGCCGTGACATACATGTACGTATATGAAATGATTTTAGGTTAGTGCTTTGAATTCTAACATTAAAAAGTTTTCCAACCTTTCTTGATATTTTCAAAAGTATCTGGATATTTTTAACATTACACTTTAGTGAGGATTTTGGTGCGGTATGTTTAGTGTTTACCTGATTGATTTCAATATTTTTGGAATTGTGCATGAAAATCAGGATTTTAGTTTTGCTTATTTGATTTAGAATCTGTAGTATTCCATGACTGACATTTATGTTTTACAGTGCATAATTAATTTCAGTATTATTTGAGTGCATGACTTCAATTTGTATGGACTTCAATCTCATTATAATGCTAATTTCAGTATTTTTAGAATGTGATTTCATGTGAATTCAAATGCATGAAGAATTTCAATATTTTTAGAATTCATTAACGATTTCAATGTCTAAAATGCATAAGTACTATTTAGAATGCTCAACCGGTTTCAATAATGCTAGAATGCACAATTTCAATCTTTATATAATGTATAATTCTTTTAATATGGTTGGGAAGCATAATTTCAGAATGCATGCTTTAGAATGCAAGATTGATTTGTATGTTTAGAATGCGTAATTAATTTCAGTACCTTGAGAATGTGTGATTGATTCCAGTGCGTTATGATTATAGGATTGATTTAAGTGTGATTCACGTTACAAGAAATAATTTACTTATTCATGTGCTATATGATAGAACTCTTACTGGCTGCTTGGGGGGATTTCAGTACTAAGAGGCCACTTTTTTCATTTGGCCAAGGGAGAGATGGGGAAAGCGAGAGGGAGGGGAAGGGAGGCAGAGAGAAAGAGGGAGGGAGAGAGAGAGAGAGAGAGAGAGAGGGGGGGGGGGAGTGACACAGCCTCTACATGGTACATGTTGTAACCCATATGGGGCTTCAAGTGCCTTTGATCGTGAAATGTCCTCTGATCCTGGCCTTACTGTTTTTATGATAGTGCTGGAGGAAATAATGCGTAGGGTTTGGTGATTACTTTTAGTATGTTTAGACATATGACTGAATTTTTATACTCTGTCTATGCATAATTGATCCCATTATTGTGCATTATGTTGCATACTGTACTTGGATTTTGTTGTTTAAAGGTCTGTTTATACTGGCAACTATTTTTCTGTAGGTATTTAAATTGACGTACATACTCACAAGGGAAATGACATGTTCACAGTGTCAACCACGATTTCTGTAATTGGTGACAGATTAATTTGGTGATAGTTGTGCAGATGAAGGGGCGTGGAAAAGTTTCGATACCGCCCAGTTTCAATACACCCAATCACCAAATCATGAAGACCTCATAGAGGAGTACATGATTTATTGCCCCAATATTTTTTAGAACATGCCTCTTTTAGAATAATTATTCTTATCTGATTTGACCTAAATAAAGACCGGGTTTCTTCTTTTGTCACTATCCATTTCACAATGCTAAATGCATATACAGGGGTAACACACCAAATCTGCCGTTTTCTTTGTCTCTTGTTGTCAACTTAGGTTCGGTGCAATGGCAATTAACTGCCAGGTCGTTTTGCATTGTAGGCCCTTTTGAAAATTCAGTGTGCCTCTAATTTTGTCAAATATATTTTTTTCCAAATTTTAGTCATCTGCTTTGTTTTGTATGAGTCTGAACTAAAAAGGCCGTGAACATAGCAAAAGCGTTTTTGCATACATGCATATCTGATAAAGCGAAAGTAGAACTCATTTATATATTGGCTTTTGCCGCACAGGACAAAAACTTCCCAATGCATACAAAAGTTCCAAATGCTTTTTGGCAGTCGGGCGTATACGCCTTGGAGACCGGATTTGTGACATAACTGGGCATAGCTTGACCTTACTTTCCAAGGCCATTGTCTTCATAGGGGTTGACCATACTCAAAATCTGTTGTAATTTTTTAAATCCAGGGACCAAAAATTTAGCAAGATCCGAGTAGAAATTGATTCTTTTTTTAACTAACAAAGAATATAATGGTAGCAACAACGACCTTATACGGTTAGCTGAGGACAGGTATGAGTGGAGGAACATGATCACCAATGTCTGTTTCAGACACGGTACCTAAAGAAGAAGAACAACAAAGAATATAATGAAAAATTAATTTAAAACCAAGCACGCAATGGGATTTCCCAGTTTGCAAGGGATAACTACACAATGAAATACTACGAGCAAGTCAAATGTGGTCTGTATTTAAGTAGAGCAGAGAACTCACAGAAAAGCTTTTGCTATGAAAGCTGTATCTGAAAGGATAGGTGGATTGACGAGACGTTGCACCACTCAGAACTGCGCGTATGCCAAAAAAATGCTTTTGCTATGTTCATGGCCATAGTAAATGGAAAACTTTTTTTTCGAAAATTGTCATTATTGGCCCTTTCATCTGAAAACGGCAGAAATGATGAATAAAAGGAGAAACCGTAGAATATACTTCTTTTAGTTGACAGCTAGATGCAAATGAAGTGTGACAGTCACACACTTCTTTTACCATTGAACAAAAATTTCAGTGTGTAACACATACTATATAATATTTTCGTAACATGAAATGTTTCTTTGACATTTTGGTTCTGATCTTGAAAAGTTGGGCATTTGTGTTTGAAAGTTTCATCTTGTTGTATAGAAATAAAAACCTAAAAATTTTATACATCTTGTGTTTCAAATTCTTTGTCAACTTGGTCCAATCTTAATAGTTAGTCAAGGAGACATCCTAATGCTGATATCCTCCTTTGTGCCTTTAAGTCTTGACCATGGTAAAATTCTGCTCTGATCTCAAGTCAATTTATAGTCACTCATTTCAAAATGAAATCAAATTGTTGGTTCAGTTACCCTCTGAGAGGCGTGGAGGCAGTAGACCAACAACACCCAATACTTGAGAATTACACATCAGCCACCACAAAGGCAATGAGCAAGGATTCAATAAACATGTCACCAACACTACAAATTTCTGCACAATGCACAATCAACAAGATATGTAAAAAGGAAGATCACCCTGGCTCATAGGCACCTGGTAGGATCAGCACTTGGCCTTCTTTGTGAACACCATTTGAGATTTTTTAAGACCATTTCTAAAATTGTTCATGCTCTTGGAAAATCTATCTGGGATTTCCTGTGCCTATGAAGTTCTGGCAATAAGGTTGTCTCTTATGAATCTATGAATACCAATTATTGAAATTTGCTAAAACCATTCCAAATGATTTCCTTGCCTATGGACCAGGCTGCCTGAATGAGGCTGGCTCTATGACAGCCTGTTGGGCAAGGATAAATTTCTCGGACAAGGTGTCAAAGCCGTTCAAACAGCCAGGTACTCATTCACATCTGAGTTGAGTGAGGTAGGCAGTTTAAAGGCCTTACCTACAGGTACAACAATACATAGATTTTGTAGCTATGAGCCATAACACATCGGCACCACATTTTGACTGACCATGGTAAATATTGCTTGACTCAAGACTCATGCAGATGATAGGTCTAACGACTTATCTACAAATGCCTTCACTGATATGAATGAAGTATCAACCAAAACATTCATCTCATGCTTATAATGAATATATAATTTATAATATTATACATGATCATAGATTTGGCACAACACATCAGGGAAGCATTAAATGTGTAGATAAGAAGTTTGTAACATTCATAACAATGGGTCTAGGTTTACACGGTGGGATTGTTTAGAACTTTTGGGGAAGACAAGAAATTATTCACAACATGAGTATAGGACAGTGGTTTTCAACCATTTTTGTCCTCAACCCCAAAATGTTTTCTGTCAAATTTGCTCACGACCCCAACAAAAAGAATTAATTTTAAAGTTTTGAGACAAAATGATTCAATCCTAAAACAATGCGAAGTTCAAGCTTCTAATCATAAAGCGTGGTTAAATTTAATTACAAACTTAAAAAATTTATACTAGAATTCACCTTACTGTTCTATTCAATAATCACGTAGTTTGCCAACAGCTACTTCTGTACACCAACCCCCCCCCCC
>JAOYNN010043899.1:0-12490 GCA_025770095.1 Goniobranchus kuniei | reverse complement strand
AGCCATACCTCCACTATAGCCAGCCATCAATGAAGCAGCCAGACGAACACAACACGACAGTCATCAGCACAAAAGGACCATAAAAGGAGAGAGACACATTCTTCTTCAGTTCTTCATATCGATCCAGTCAAGCTCTTTTTCTGGAACACAACCACTTTCGCATCCGTATCTACATTTAGGACGAATCAGCTTAGATCCTTATTAGCTTGCCTTGCTGCTTTGTCTCCAGAACAAAGTGGGACCCACATTGTCCATCTCCTCCTTCAATACAGTCACGTTTCCGCATTGCTGTAATGTTTGGCTCTTATTCTCCTCTGAAAATAGCCCATGATGAAGCAAGAACAACGCAAAAGACCTACTTCACTGTTACCACTTTTTTCTTTCTTGTTGTTAAAAAAGACAATACTTTATATGGCTACATCTGGTCCTGTACAAAATCATTGTCATTTTGATACTGAGATTAATAGTGGTCATGAACAATTGTAATTCTGAAAGAACAGCCGATTTAAAGACTTACATCTTCAGATAATTTCCACAACAAATGAAGATATACATTGCTTGAAAAACAATACAAGGCAGTCTGTAACACATCAGAGTCTGTTCCCTAGAAAGAGAGTTTTTCTCAAACACATTCTATGTTGGTACACAACACTATGTAACTTTCGATGGGTGAACTAGTTTTATAACAAATCATGAAAGAAGTTTTAAGTCATGAAATTGCAAATTGAAATTTTAAGGGACACATGTAATTACTATGATGAACACAATCGCATAGAGAATTAAGAAAGTAAAACGTCAGTGAAAAATCTTAGAAAGTAAAAAGGGTTTCACAAACTCACAGAGCTGATGTGATGCAGAAGTCATTTTAAAGGGCCCACACAAAGCCTGCCTATCCATTCTGTCATTTTCACACATGTATGTTTCTGCTGGAAAAAGCAGCCTAGAAGAAAGAACAACTGAAGCGCTGACACAGCCACACCTCCAAGTTAGCCAACCATCCTCATCCATGATGCAATCAGATGAACACAACACAACAGTCATCTCCACAAAAGGAGAGAGCACCATCGTTCTTCAATTCTTCACAGTAATCATTCACAGGCTTCCAGTCAAACTCCTTTTCTGGAACACAAACACTTTTGCATCCGGATCTCTACATTTTGAAAGAATCAGTTCAGATCCTAGTTAGCTTGCCTTGCTGATTTGTCTCCTGAACACAGAGGGACCCGCACTCCACCTCCCACTTCAGTACAGTCATTTTTCCGCATTGCTGTAATTTTCTGCTCTTACTCATATCTGAAAATAGCCCATGACTTAGCAAATACAAACGCAACAGACCTACATCCCTATTGCCACAATCTTTTTTTCTTTGTTATTGTTGTTGTAAAAAGACAATGCTTTATGTGCGTTATATCTAGTCAAGTACAAAATCATTGTCACTTTCATATTGACGGTAATCATTTTTATGTCAGGTCAATTAAAATCCTGAAAGAACAGCTGATTTAAAGACTTACAACTGAGTCTTGAGAAAATTTCCTGAACAAATGAAGATATACAGTGCTTGAAAACAAATGCAAGGCAGTCTGTAACACATCGCAGGCAGTTCCCTAGAAAGAGAGTTTTTCTCAAAAATATTCTATGTTGGTACACTATACTATTTAACTTTCTATGGGTGAACTTGTTGAACAATTGAAAGAAGTATTATGTCATGAAATTGCAATTGGAAATTTTAACGGACACATGTAAGTAACTACAAGATGAAGACAATCGCATAGAGAATCAAAAACGTAAAATTTCATTGAAAAATGTAAGAAAGTAAAGAGTTTCACAAACTCACAGAGATGGTATGCTCGCAGAAGTCATTTTAAAGGGCCCACACAAAGCCTGTCTATCCATTCTGTCCTTTTCACATATGATGAATGTGTCTGCAGCCTAGAAGAAAGAATGTCTGAACCACTGACACAGCCATACCTCCGATTTAGCCAGCCACCCTCATCCATTATGCAATCAGATGAACACAACACAACAGTCATCCACACAAAAGGACCATAAAAGGAGAGACAACCATCGTTCTTCAATTCTTCGCGTTAATCACTCCCAGACCTCTGCTCAAGCTGCTTATCTGGAACGCAAACCCTTTTGCCGCCACATCTACATTTTGGAAGAATCAACTCCGATCCTAGTTAGCTTGCCTTGCTGATTTGTCGCCAAAACAAAGAGGGACCTTCACTCCATCTCCTCCTTCAGTACAGTCACTTTTCCCGCATTGCTGTGATTTGCGTCTCATACTTTTATCTGAAATTAGCCCATGACGAAACAAGTGCAAACGCAACAGACCTACATCACCATAGTTTTTTTTGTTTTTGTTGTAAAAAGATACTTAAAATCCTGGATGAAAATCTAACTTAAACATTTACATAATATGTGTCTTGAGATCATTTGTGTTCCCTAGGAAGCGAGTCTTCTAATAAACATTCTTTGCTGGTAGAGTATATTACGCTGTTTAACTTTCTTTGGATGAGCATTTTGCAACACATAACAGGAAAAAGTACATGTGTATTACTTCATGAAATTGCACACATAGATATTTGGAAGGGCACATGGAATAAAGAAGATGAAGAAAGTGAAAAGCAATTACAGAAAGTATACATTCATTGACAAATGTAACAAAGCAAAAAAGAGTTTCACAAACTCACAAATAGGAATGATCTCAGTAGTCATTTGAAAGGACCCACACAAAGCCTGTCTGTCCATTCTGTAATTCTCACACATATTGTTTCTTCAGGAAAAAGCTGCTTAGAAGAAAGAACGTCGCAACCGCTGACACAGCCATACCTCCACTATAGCCAGCCATCAATGAAGCAGCCAGACGAACACAACACGACAGTCATCAGCACAAAAGGATCGTAGCTAGCTTGCCTTGCTGATTTGTCTCCAAATCAAAGATGGACCCATTTCCATCCCCTCCTTAAATATCTGTTACTGATGTAACATGTGTCTTGAGAAAATTTCAGTTACCTAGAAAGCCAGTTTTCTAATAAACATACTTTGCTGGTACTACAGTGTTCCAACTTTCTTTGGGCGAGCATGTGTCACAAACATACTAAAAGTACATATGTGTATTCATGAAATTGCACATAGAAATTTGTCCATTTTGACACCCGTATCTACATTTTGAAAGAATCAACTTAGATTCTAATTAGCTTGCCTTGCTGCTGTGCCTCCAGAACAAAGTGGGACCCACGCTCCATCTCCTCCTTCAATACAGCAATGTTTTCGCATTACTGTAATTTTCGGCTCTTACTCTTATCTCTGAAAATAGCCCATGATGAAGGAATATCAAATGCATCAGACCTACATCACTACAGATCACTTTGACCACAACACATGAATAATGTCCTACTACATTGACACGTTTTATAACAGTCACACCAACTTAAGAATCAAGAAGTACATATAGGCCCTAATTCAATTTAATGGCGTTAGAGATGAAAAATGTAAACAAAGAAACACATTCTAGAAATCTAATGGGAGGCAAACTCCACCTATCTACAGATTAGAAGGAGTATGAAAGTAAAAGTTCAATCAGTACTGTCAATGAAGATGAAAAGAAACCAGCAATAGCATGAAAATAAAGTCTCAACGTTCCAGTAGGTACGGCACATATACATGTATATTAATATTATATGACTAAAAATAACATTGTATAGTCATACGGGTATTACGTTATATGACCTCATATCATGTATTTGGGTAATGAAGAACAATAGCAGTTAAAAATCCAACAAATTTCAAATCAACTTACGTACATGTAGCCTATGATGGTTTCCCAATTTCCAGTCTCATGGTCACAAGGATTGAACCTTCGTAGTAGCAATAGCTGCCACCAATACTGCCATCATCCCATGGTTGCCAGCAATAAGGACAAAGGACTTGACATCATGTAGCTCCTCATGAAAGTTGGTCCTGGGATCTTTTTGTGATGCCATGCAGATCCGATATCAGACAGGAATCAAATCCATCAAATTCACAGACAACAGTTCCATTCTTTTTATAACTTCTCTCATCTTTTTTTTCTTTTTCTTTCTTTTCTGTTCTTTCTTTTTCTTTATTGTCTTTTCTTTCCTTTTTCTTTTCTTCTTTTCGTGTTCGTCTTTTCTTTCATTTTTTCTTTTCTTTCCTTTTTTTCTGTCTTTTCTTACTTTTTTTTTCTTTTGTTTCCTTTTTTTGTGTGTTCTCTTCTTTTTTCCTTTTTTTTTTGGTCTGTTTTTTTCTTCTTTCTTTTTCTGTCTTTTTTTGTTTTTGTTTTTTACCTTTCTCTCTCTTTTTCTGTCTTTTCTTCCTTTTGCCATATATATAAAATTTTGACCATTACCTTTTAAGAGGGTATCTTTCTCTTTTCATTCAGATGTCCCCTCTGACTCTCTTCCACCTTCCCCCCCACTCCTTTTTTTTTTTTTTTTTTTACTGTACACACAATACTAGTATACCTGTACCAAATCTTGCGATTGTTTTCTCTTGACTGCCAGTACTGAAACTTTGGATGACGCGTGGATAAAGTTAAGTTGCACTTGAGGATTGTACATCATGTTGGCCTACAGTATCATGTTTCGATTCTTGTATGGCTGTACCGTAATCACCACTGTTAACTGTTTAAAATGCACAACATTTTATATGGACAAAAAAAACAACAAACAACCTCCAATCATGCACATGTGATTCAATGCAGCATACCCATTTCACGTGCCTACAGAAAACTAACTGAATAACTAAAAAGCAGACAATAAACTGAAAATATACTGCTAATTAGTGAAATCAACTGTCTATAATATACTGTGCTGTACTTTATGATGAAAATTTAAAAAATAGCCTATAGGCTAAATGTAGTCCACACGTGTGTTTAATAATTAATAAAAATGAAATGATCTAAATCTGTTGACTCTTACACTGCTACAAAATTCAATCTAAATCTTTAGTTTAGCATAACACAACTATGTAGTTGTTGTGGAATAGAAGAACAATGTGGGACCAGTCATACAAAGGTTGGGGGAAGCATTTCAGCCTGCCTTTCTATTCTATCAGTTGCTGAATACATCACGCACAATGGCAATAGGTGTTGGCCTGGACAGATGACAAATTTGCTAAGTTGATAAAAGAAGGCCAGCTGTTTATTATCATATTTTGTATCACCACTGTACAAAAGGTACCGTATTATTTCAGAGATTTGAAAACAAAATGTGTGTATAAATAAAAAAGAATATGATTGGATTGCAGACACAGACCTTGATATATCACTGTGATCTCTTTGCTCAAAGTACTAAACCTTGAACAACAAATTAAGGATGCTCAGTAGTACCAGTCTAGTAGCCTACTACTACATCTGTACTAGTATTACTAGTATGGTGCCTATGGTATATCTAGTACCGTACTGATACTACTGATAGTAAAAAGTTACACAGCCATGTCCAAATCTGCAAACTGAAAAAAATAAAATGGAACATTCCTGCTGGATTCTCCTATTGTCATAAGAACCCAGCAAATGGTGTCAGGTCAGTTATAGTAATAATAATATTTGTAGATTGAGATGCATTCTAATTCTAGTTGAAGAGATCTTACATTTTTAGGATTATTTCGTGGGTATTCAAAAATGATCTGTCATTCGTTTTGCACTCCAATTCTCCAATTAGATCTCTGTTGAATGAGCTGAGATATATGAAATTAAATAAAATTCTTCAAGATCTTTACAGACCGAGTAAAAGCAGAAAAATGCCAGAAGCTGTCTAGCTAGTAGGCCTACCTACATCATGTACTGAGGTAGCTAGTAATTTTAAGAATTAAAAATAACCCCAAATCTATTTTCTTTCAAACGGATCTTTTAAAAGGAAAAAAAAAGACATTCAACTTGGAAGACTTTTACGTTAAGGGTCATGACATGTACACATAGGAGATCTAGATCTAATTATTATAATTCTAATCAAGCAAAAAAAAGTTCAACCCACAATTGGATCATATTATTTAGGACTGATTGGGACACTGACCAGCAAGCCTACCATGATGAAAAAGGTGTGGAGGTGAAAGTCTTTTCCTTTACACATGAGATTTACTTGACATCTTGTCTGCAAGACAAGAATAAAACTAAAACAATTTTCTCCCAGATTCTCTCCAGAGAAAAGGATGTGGGTCACTTTCAAAGTCCAGTTTTCAGAATGTTATCTGAGCAACAGTGGAAAAGTGTAAAAGTCATAACATTTATTTACCTTCATTTAAACGAGAGGTAGGCTAGCAGTATGGAAGATATTTAAATCCTATTATCACTCTAATATAATATTAATATCGAAAAGGGGAGCTTTTGATGAGAAAATGGTTTTCCTGTAAAATTAAAATCCTCTCTGTCTGACTTCATTTTCATGAAAACAAAACCAACAACTGTTACAGGCATTCTAAATTCCTATATAAAAATTTCTAACCCGTTACTGCAAACTCAGATATTCAATTAGATTAGCAAGAAAGACAAACTTCTGTACTCCTTTAACACTATCACTATCATACAGTCACAAATGATAATTTTTATATTGTCTTCAAATGTGAAGCAATTTTACATTCCTGTCAGTTCAAGTTATGCATAATTCAGGATTTTACAAAGTACTAGTACTTTTCTCTTTTCCACCTTCGTTTTGGATACTACTACAGTGCATCAGATGTCCATCACGAAAAGGAATACATGTAAATATATTACCACTTTATAAATCATGAGTGAAAGGGGTGCAAAATGAACGCCAAAGTTCTTGGCTAACACCAGGTTTTGATTTTGGTGAAATCAGATAAGCAACACCTGAGGAGACATAAATTAAACAAATATTTCTTATTCTACCATCAATGTCTCTTTTGGGTGTCAAGTAAATCATCTTATAATTAGTAGTTGACATTAAATAATTTTTATACATCTAGTACATGTAGGCTTACTAATTTTTTCTACTTCATACACATTTATTTTAAAATGAAAAAAAGCATAAGGCCTATTTTCTGATCAAAAAGAGCTAGATTATTCAAATTTAGAAAAGTTCATCATAATAGCCGCTTTGATGAACCACACTGAACCACATCTAACTCAAACTTCACACAAGCATAGACCCAATCAAATCAAAAGCATCTTACTTTAACTGAAATGGCTGTAAAAATGACACCAAGGGCAAAAATATTTTAAAGTCATTTAAAGTAGAATAAGAATGTTTTTACTTTTACTTCTACGTTATCTTTTTTAACAAAAAATAGATTAATCTCAAATTAGGACGCAATACAAATTATACTCTCAAAATGATGACAATGAAGCCCAGATTGCTTGGTCAGTTCTGTGCTGTATGAAACAGTAGAACAGAAAGAACCACTTCTTGTCCAAATCAAGTTGTTTCCCATTGCTAGATCAGACAAATATAATACGTTTTTTTCATTCATTCAATGGTCGAATGTGTTTAGTAACCTTTTCACAATACATTATAAACAACAGATAAAAATACTGTGAAAAAGCTTAATAACTACAGTGGAAACTGAGTGGAAACTTTTGCCTTATTCCTTAAGTAGAGATATTTTTTATTGTGACACAATGAGATGCATCAGGTAAATGGCATTTTTGTCAACATCCACTACGGTACTTGTGATCATACATTGTCCTGTCGACTTTTAGTTTAGTTTGTCAACAATCACATTCCTATTCCTTTGTTATAAATTACATTATCCCTTAATTTAACAGTTAAAACATTATATATGGACTTGCAGTTTAAAAAAATAATTTAATTTCGTTTTTGCATTAAATCTAGAATGATATTATCATCTGGATACTAAAACTTTTAAAGCAAATTAACTTAAAGTAAGCTCCTCAGAGAAGATAATATAAAATAAACACTAAAGGAATCTACAACGGTAGAAAATGAATGTCAACAATCAAAATGGTTGCCTTGAGTAACAGACCCAAAACTATCAAATCCAACAGTGTGATCTGTATGGCACCGAAAGGGACAGCAAGCAAAGTAGGCCTACATGTGTAATAAAGAGTCATCAGGCAATTCCATATTTTAGAGATGAAATTTTGGGAGTCCCAGCACTGGTATCATTACACGGTAATCAGCACTTCACTTTCGAAGGCAGAAGTAAGTTGAAAGCTGCGAGTAAAGAAAATGTATTGGGCAGAAGACAAAATCTGCATGATATTAACGAAGCCATTTATTTAATATTTGTATCAACAAATTAATAGGACGTAAGTTGTAACTTTCTACAAAAAATATGATAACCATACGGTAGTCATTTAGTATAAGGAGGCCTCTGAAACCTAAAATATTGTTATTGTATCACCATTTATCGCAGACCAGATAATAACTATCTCATTTGATAATAATAATATTAATAACAGCAAGCAGTGTCACTTTGAAATTTTCAAGAAGAGAGATTTTTTAACTCAATTTTTATCCTTTTTTGTTTTGATGTTGTTGGTTAGAGTTTGTTGTTCAATTTTTTTTCCTTTGTTGTTGGCCAGTCTTCTCCTTTCCAGATTGAAGTAATTTCATTGGAATCGGTACACACTGCAAATCTTTGCGATAGATTGTGGCTGCTTTTGAAATCTTGGTAAGATTTAAGATTTATTCCTGCATTCATCAAACTTTTAATAAAAACGGAACGGTATCCAGCCTTAATGTAAAAGCAATTCTATATTATACTAGTGTGATTCATTCAGTCATTCAATTTAATTAATGTAAAGACCTACATACCGGTACGTAAACATAATGATGGGTCGTGTACACATGATAAAAAATGGATGTGTCATTGTTTGTAAACCAAAGAATTAGACTAGGCTACACAACTTATAGCTCTTTATGTAGGCCTACCGACCATTTGATTTTTAAGAACTGAGAAAAACAAGATGATCAGCTTGATTGCGTTTGGGACGTCCTTGATATATAAGACCATCTTAGTTCAGTTGCGCATTGTCACACTTGCTTGGTCAAGCATAATGCAGTGCACTTGGAGGAAAGAAAGAGTTTTCATAAAAGATAAAATTTGATTCCCAAGACATCATGATTGATTTGGCATGACAATAATGTATTGTTTAATTTGAAACATGTATTGAACTGAGTACTGAGTCATTTCCAATTCAAATTGTGGATAAACCTTAGATGATGTAAATCTAGTCTTAATACCGTAAGACCTATATTGTTGGCTTCAACGTCAACAAGTAGCTTTATTAAACAACGCTCATAAGAACGCCTACAGCAAAACTAATGATATAATGAAAAAAAAACTAGAGTATCTTTATGAATCTGACTTTTAATTTTTAATTTTAAAAGTATACATTATATAACATGTTCTGCAATTTGGAAGAATTTTCAAAGTTGGGACAGGACCGTCTCCCCTGGAACAGGAAGTAGGCTAAGGTATCTGTGAAACGACCCCAACCACCTAACCCAAACCCTGTATTAACGTACTAATAATACATCTGAGGCTTACACCCAAATCTCAAAGATCTTAATCATACATGAAGTTACCAGGCAGTATTTTTTGTTTTTGTTGAATGGAGGTGGAGGTCCTGGGGTCCCATTGCTTTGGATATTCTCCCTTCATTGTAGTGAAGGCATGGGCAATCTATTTTTTTTTCTTTTTAAACTATTCTCTATTACTCTGATTATAGTAGCCTATGGATAGGACTATCTTACATCATGGATAGTGCAGTATTGTTTGATACTGGAAATGGAGGTGATTTCAAGTGTAGGGCTAGATCTACAGTGTAATCCACTTATATCGACATGCTGATTATAACGATGCATTTTCAAACTCCTGAATTTTCCTCCTTGACCTTTACTAAATAATTTACCTTATATTCGACCTTTTTTGCGGCTCACTCCGCTTTATCAACATGCTTCGAAGAGGTCTGCCTACATGGTGAAACCCACGAACATAAAGGTGGGAAATGTCGCACTAACGGTCAACACATAGTATACCATGTAGTTCTTTACTGTCTGCATTCCCGCAAAGTACTGTAACTTCACAGCTTTATATCAGCTCATGTGTACACACTACGAGTAACAGACGTGCGTTGCCCACGTAGAAAGTATAGCGTCCTCATTATCCATACTCCCCATCCCATTCCATCTCTAGAAATGGCCGAAATCAGTTGCCTCGCCTTTTACCGGTATCACTACTTATCCTCAGTTATCGATCACAAGACAGTTTAGACAGGCCTTAGGTCTTTTACTTTTACCTCTATACAAGCATGTGCATGTGTGGGGCAAGGTTTGCGTTTGCCTCTATAGTCTATGAGGATACAAGCATGTGTGTGTAGCGTTGGTGTGTAGTGTCCACCTCGCCACCCGCGTTGCTAGCAACGCACCGACACTATTCCCCTCCACCTCCCCTGTTTTGTACATCATCATCCAGACATCACAAAGCTACGGCGTAGGTAGGTCTGCATCTTTCTCAGCTTCCCATTCTCATTCTCCCGCTTACTTAACGTCGTAGAGGTAGAAAGTAGACAAAATGAATGTGTAGGCCTATGTGGCTTTGTTCCATGTTGCTAATAGGTTTATTGTATTTTTCCTATTAGGCCTATTTGGCGTTGTATTTTTATTTATCGACATAACTTAATTATATCGACATCAAATCCAATTCTCAAAGCAAGTCGAAAATAAGCGGATTACACCGTATCTGAATACACCATGTACATGTCATGTAACATTGAATGAACATGTCCAATACAATCATAAAATATTTTTTTTAGAGAACCACAATTCTCTGTTACTGTTACTGTTAGGTCTACTTGTTACTGTTGTTGTGTTGTTCGCAATCCTCACTCTTCCTTTTCGTTGGTAGGCTTACCTTTCAGATTCAGTGTAACCATTGCTAGACAATATAGAGCACATGCACTGAAAGGCAAAGATTTTCATGTCATTCATGATTAGGCCTACATGAATCTCAAGAATGTGTGATAAACTGAAAGTTGCCCAAGTAGGCTTGGATGAGTAGTCACTGCTACTGCTACTCCAAAACAGAAGACCGGAGAGGGTGAGTTAGGATTGAGCACGTCATACAACACAATAGGCCAAAAACAATAACAAGTAGGCTACAACAATGCCGTAGCAGAGAATTGGTGGTTCTCTAATATAAATCAGTTGTCTGTAAAAATACGTCATGTTTACAGTAGATCTAGATCTAGATCTAGATCTAGTTTTTACTACGTGTGAACCTTTGCCAGTTGTCCAATTGCACCATGTAGAAGTTGAATCTTGAAAGGTAATCTCTAAGATCTGGCAGTAGCAGTTGGCTCCTTCAGATCATAAAACTTTAAGACAGGGCCACTAGGCTCTAGTAACAGTACAGTAGTAACAGTACAAGTAGTGAGCAAGGAACAGTAAGGAGGCAGCCACACGCCGTCAGAAAGATGGCGACGGATTCAGACACGGTCAGTAGATTGGTTCGCCTAAACGTAGAGTGGTCAACAGACCAACAAGAGTATGTTTTGAAGTTCAAGACATGAGATCAATGCTCATTATGCAATTCACCATCAACTCAAGACACAATCTGTGAAAGCAAAGGACAAGAACAATACAAAGAAAACAGTAGGCCCTATTTAATATATACAGATATAGATCTAGTTTACAAGTATAATCTAGTATTACAAAATAAAATCTAATTCGAGATCTGACATTGTTCATCATACAAACATGTAGTTCAATAAATATGAGCAAAAAACACAAAGAAATGTTGTTTATTTTGGTGGTGGGTATACCACAGTATACCCGTATCCATTTAATGAATTGAATTCATACACATGAAGTTAAAGAAAAAGAAGTTGGGGGTGGGGGGGTCGAGAAAACACAACTTAGGCCTAAATCAAAATTTTGCATTATTTACTTGCATCGTACAGATCTTACCTTACCAGAGATTAGGAATTGCAACTGTTCTTCGCCTATCTTACCTCTACCTCTGAATCTGTGAGAGCAAAAATTGCTTCAAAGATTAAAAAAAGTAAAAGTACAATAATCGCATCCAGTCCGTTACTTTTACACTTTGGATCGAGCAAAGTTCTAGCCTTATCGTCAGCACCATTCCATCGCCCTAAGTCAGTTTTCAGAAGTAGGGGCCTACCAAAATTAACTATTTCAATTTTATGTGAATAGTTTTTTTCAGTTTTAAAACAATAATGTACCCATTCATACATCATTAAATGACTCCATAAACAAGTGTGAATTCAAAATAATATTCTAATTATTCTAATTGCTGTAAATTAGTGTAAACTGGCTTTAGACTGTTGAGAGTCTATCAACTCCAAATCCTGAAAAAGTAACTTAGGCGATTGTAGAATGATGCTGACGTTATAGTATTGACACCCTTTTCGATTCTTTCATTCAATTAAGTTAAAAACTCTGGATAATAAAGGCTGGCAGTTCTTCCGTTTGCCCTGCCACTCTCAGACTCTCAAGTACCAGTGTTGACAGGATGCTTACCCCCC
>JAOYNN010043788.1:0-12493 GCA_025770095.1 Goniobranchus kuniei | reverse complement strand
AAAAAGAAGTTTCACTCAAAAGAAAACAAACTTTCTTAAAATAAAAGTAACTTTAGAGGGATTGACATATCCTAGCCTTTGCCCCTATCATCCCTCTCTATCTCCTCATTTTCTCTAATGGTCATCATTTTAAAAATTTATTTATGCTTTACAAATGTTTTTACATTTTTATTTTTTGCAACGTCAACGAAATTGATAAGATATCACAATAATATCCCCAGTTTTAATTCACATGAAACTTTAATTCTTCTTATGTAAAAAAAAACAACAAACAATATTAATCAAAATCTGTTTTTAAAATAATGCTGCTTATTAAAAGGGCAAAATAATATTTATATGTTTTGTAGTTATTGTTTTTTTTTTCTAGAAATGGTTGTTAGAAGCTTAACGTTCAACGTTTATTATTATTATGTATTAATTCACATGTTTAATTGTACCGATTGCCAGATTTCGTTCCCCGATGCATTTGATCCATAATTTCCTGCTACCCCTTGCCTGATAAAAAATAAATTGACAATGGGGACAAAGACACGAAATCCATGAGGATTTTTTCCTTCTCTCACTTCCTATCACTCTGCCTTATCATTCATCTCGCTCTTTCCGTTTTTCGTCCTGGCATCACCCATAATAATTGTCTTCTCATTATCGCATCTTTCGCGCCACCCACAAGCTAATATCAAATTCACTATGCGCTTATCACAACCCGCCGAGATGTTCGTTTTCTCCATCTTTCCTGGCATCGCAATAAATTAGAACCATTATGGTATAGAGTAACCATTTCCATTCCAACGAGAAGGGGGGAAATAACACCTTAAATGGTTCAAGCTTATGTCTACAGTCAGCAGTCAAAGTTTGATTTGAATCTGATCTAGATGTGTCAGATGTGGGCAAATTGGTTCCAAATGATGAAGCAGGACCCAAATGGTCACACTTTTTAGGTAAATGTGTTTATCTTGGAGTTTTCGACTACCAAATCATGAACTTTCAACACCAGGTGAACATCCCTAAAAGAAAGGATAAAAAAGATAGTAAGAAGAGGGGTAATGTAAGAGGAAGAATAGGGGCAGAAGACGAAGAGCAGGAGGGGGATGAAGAGGAAGAGAAGGAGGAGGAGCAGGAGGAGGGAGAAGAAGAAGAAGAAGAAGAAGAAGAAGAAGAAGAAGAAGAAGAAGAAGAAGAACAACAACAACAACAACAACAACAACAACAACAACAACAACAACAAAAACAATGAATGAATAAATGAAGTGCGCCAAAGCGGTTGATTCCATTGGCAAACCAGGGCAAGATCAAAGCATTCTATTAATTGTTTTGTTGCTTCCAAAATCATAATTTCCTTAATACTAAAGAGATGTCGGAATATACTATGATTATGATTCAAACATGTTTAAAAGTTATTTCCTTTTTGGGTTCATTCAGACTGATGATAACAAACAGAATCAATTAGCTATATAAAGTATCGTGTAGCTGCAGATTTCACATTTGGCTATATTTTAATTAGAACACCGTCACAAGGTTTGCCCACAGATTATTTCACATTTGTTAAACTAACATTCCCACGATGCGGAGAATAGATAGGAAATAAAGTGGAAGGTTTCTGTTGAATAGTTTGCTCTGCGCATGCCTTTTTCATTAGACTGAGGACTTCCGGTCAGACCATAACTTCTGGTTAGGTACAGCAAGGAAGAAAAAAATGTGTTGATATATAAGGCCTGGGAAAGAATTTGGAGGATAAGTTGTAAAGCGATGTGTATTATTCTTCTTTATTCTGAATTTCTGTTTTATCTTTCTCTCATTGTCTCCATCTTATTTTCCTAATGATTTAATTTTATTCTGAAATAGTTGTTTGTTTGTTTTTTTATGTGCTGTTCTCTTAATATGCTATGTATTTATGTACATTCAGGTCCAGATTAATATTATGTACGTTTTGGGTAATCACTATTTAGGTTTTGAATAATCACGATTTCAGTTTTGTGTAATCATGATTTAAGTATTTTGTGTCACGATTTAAGTATTGTGTAATCATGATTTAGATTTTGTGTAATCATGATTTAAGTTTTGTGTAATCATCATTTTCAATTTGTGTAATCATGATTTAAGTTTCTGTAATCATGATTTAAGTTTGTGTGATCATGATTTAAGCTTTTAAGCATTGTGTAATCATCATTTACGTTTTGTTTAATCAGCATTTAAATTTGGTGTAGTCATCATTAAGTTTGTGTATTCATCATTTAAGTATAGTGTAATCATGATTTAAGTTTTGTGTAATCACCAGTAACATTTATTGTAATCATGATTTAAGTTTTGCGTAATCATGATTCATGTTTTGTGTAAATGTGTAATCATGATTTAAGTTTTGTGTAATCATCATTTACATTTTGTGTAATCATCATTTACGTATTGTGTAAATATCATCTAAGTTTTGTGTAAGCATCGTTTAAATATTGCGTAATCATGATATAAGTTTGTGTAATCATGATCTAAGTTTTGTGTAATCTTCCCTTACGTTTGGTGTAATCACCATTTAAGTATTGTGTAATCATCATTTAAGTATTGTGTAAACAGCATTTTAGTTTTGTGTAATTAGCATTTAAATATTGTGTAATCATGATGTAAGTATTGTGCAAAGATCATTTAAGTATTGTGTAATCAGCATTTAAATATTGTGTAATCATGATTTAACTATTGTGTAAAGATCATTTAAGTATTGTGTAATCATGATTTAAGTATTGTGTAAACATCTTTAAGTATGGTGTAAACATCGTTTACGTATTGTGTAAACATCATTTAAATTTAATGTAATCATGATTTAAGTTTTGTGTAATCATGATTTAAGTTTTGTGTAATCAAGATGTTTAATGCCTAACTTCATTTAAGACCTTATCAATCACGTGAATTTGGCTTATGTCCCACTAGACTTTTATGGAGCCGCACATTCTATAACCGTCTGTGTTATAGAATTTAGGTATGCATTATAAATACATTTAAAAAGACAAAATCTTAGCAAGCTTTGTAAGGGCTTTTTACCGACATTAATTAATTAAAAATACATTTCTTACTTTAAAATGTTATATTCGAAAATTTCATTTAAATGCAACGTACAAAGCTAAAATAGACAAAGGCAAAAGTTTACATCATTTTCACATCCCACATGGATATTGAATTTTTTAAATCACTCAGATCACTTGCAGTGCCTAGGTGCTCTGGCAGATTGTTCCACACCAACGCAGCGGCATATCGGATAGATTGTTTGCTAAAATGAGTTAGTTGTTTTGGCCATGGGGATATCTGCTGCAAATGTGTCTCTAAAGTTGTATTTCCTTTCTTTATAATTTCTTAAATTTTGAAGACAATTTCGGGACAAACCATTAAATTCTGAAGGCTTCAATTGCCATTGTACGTGTTCGTTTAGTTTCAAGAAAGGGAACTTTTGCTTTTTGTAATAGATCTTCGTAAGAGCCACTGTAGTCATGGTAAATAAATCTGAGAGCACGCTCCTGGATTTTTTTTCAACTTTGTTAGTGTTTGCTCTTGAACAGAAGTACTATGTCAGTGGATAAAAGTTGAAATTTGATAATATAAGAATACGAAAGATTGTAACTTTTTAAAATTAGACAGATATCTTCCAATTCGTTTCAGAACATTTGATCGTTGAGAAGTTTTTCTTCAGATGTTTTTAACATGGATGTCAAATTTTAATTCAAAGTCGATGTCAACCTCCAGAAGCCTGACAGATTCCTCACAAGGTAAAGACACTGATCTAATATTGAATACTGGGTTCTTTCGTGAGTCCTTTTTCCTAAAGCCAATGCATGAAATTTATCTGGGTTTGCTTGTATGAAATTAATTTGGAATCAATCAGTAAGGATCTGGCTCTCCTGTGACTATAAGATAGAGTATTGTCATCAGCGTAGTTATAAAGTACTGATTCTTTAATAAAGAAATAAAATTCGCTTATAACAAATATTGAACAATAATGGTCCTAATTTAGACCCTTGTGGGATTCCCTTTGTAGCTTCTTCCCAATCGCGAACGGTGCCATCTATCTTAATTTGCTGTTTTCTTATAGGTAACCTTTCATCAATTGTGTTGATGGCCATCCCGTAAGCTGACAGTTTGTAAACTAATATATCATGTGGAAGACAGTCAAAGGCCTTAGATAAGTCCATCATGACTGGTCCAGTGCCTTTTTACAGTCTTCTAGCAATTTAAGAGGTATTGCCTGACACCCATGTTTTTAAAGGCACAAAGAAAGTCATGAAATATAGTTTCAAAATGCTCTGATAGCTGTTGAAAAAGCACTTCTTCAAAGATTTTGCAAAGATTTTGGAAAGAATGGGTAAAATACTGACATTCTGTAATTTTTTTTAAGGTCAATTGGATCATTTTTCTTGTACATGGGTCTTACTTGTGCAAGTTTCAGTTTATTGGGACAAAAGCTTGTCTGAATTAATTCATTTATAACATCGCATAATTGGTTTATTATGACTGGGACACTAGCTTTTATCAGTTTTACAGAGATTTTATCTCCCTCTTTGATGTTTTGTCATCCAGCCCATTTATCAATTTCATAAGGGTTTCAGTATCAGTTTCTTTAAATTCAAAATGGGTACGTTTGAATAGTGTTTTTCTAATTGCTTTGATACTTGGCTAATTTTAACTGGGAAAAAGAGACTTAGACCTTGTGTAGCTCAAAACGGGAGCTTAACTGATCAATTGAAACTCTAATCGTAAATTGACTGTAACATAATTGTGCAGTGCAGGTTTTGATATTGGAGGTATGAAAACTCCTTACATTTTTCTTTGTATCATAAAAAAAACCCAGCTGTCGTCTACATCCATAAAATTTTCATGTGACTGAAGTTTGTTTGGTACTTGATGATCTATCCCGTCAATTATTAGATAATGTGACTTACAATTTAGGAATTTGTGCCTGTGTTTGAGTGTGTGTGTTTGTGGGGAGGGGAGGTTGTCGTTGCTGTTTTTGTTTGTTTTGTTTGTTTGTTTGTGTGTTTTTTTGGGGGGGGGTGTTTCTTGAAGTTCAATAGACAGCCTAAACAAGATCTATAGATTTAAATTTAGAAAGAGCCTAGCAGTCTTTTATCTTTGAGTATTGCGCCAAGTTTAACTAATAACTTCATTTTATCTTGATATTTAACATTTGGATATGGAGCTGAATGCCACTATCAGTGTGAAAAAGATCACACTCCTTTCTGAAGACTGTTAGAATAAGATCCATACCTTGAAATTCATAAAAAATGAAATTATTATTTCACATTTAAAATCATACATCTTCTTGGACAAAATTGAACAAACTAGTAATTTGCATAATTTTTTAAGGCCAAAGTCAAAATGTAAATTAGGTAACTGATTTGCATAATTTATGCAAAATGTGAAAATTTAAAAACCCATTTGAATCAAGTATTATGAACTACATATTGAATTTCAGAGAATTTTGATACCCTCCTCAATATTTTCATCAGTTTCAGATTCACTAACAGGTAATCAGGAGTAGAGCTTGAGCTTGAAATTTGACTGTGCACATTGCAAGTCTGGTGTTACATGTATAATAAAGCTAATTTTTATATGCAGTGGCAAAAATTATGGTCTGTTCAGAATGACTAATCAGTATAGCACATTGGCGAATGGCATTCTAAACAGTAGAGAAATTTATTTTCACATGTGACACAATACACTTAGTGTGTTGGGTGTGATGTAATCATTCACACAAGCAACTAGCACATTTTAAGTGTATTCTATACAATGACAAGGAATACTTTATGTTTAAGTAATGAAAAGATAAAAGTTTTTAGTAAGAGTGCCACTTAATCTAGAGCAAGTGCCAAACATACATCAAACTATCAACGTAAGAATTTCTTGTGTCTTGTTTTCTGCCAATCTTTATTATATAAAAGGAAAATCTAAAAAATATAACTGAATTTTGATAAAGCCTCACTCGATTCAGTCAGAGGATTGAGTTTTTTGCTTTCACAAACTGATTGCCTAGGTGAATTTCTGAGTTTGGTGTTAATTTGGTACTGAAAACACTTATCTGGCTATAGGTTCTCGGTGTTAAAATAAAAAATAAAAAGGGCTCAACTGTGAACGTTGATAGCATGCCTCAGTCACATCACAATTGTTGTAAAGCCTCCTTTTGCCCTTTCAATCTTTAAAAGTGGTGCTGCTCCTCTTTCCACAGGGTAAACAAATGTATTGCCTTCAGCACTTGCTAGAAATAGAACACTGTGTGTTTGTGCACTCATTTGCTCGATTCCGAATTAAAGGAGGAAGAGCAGTGATGATTTCCACCAGGTTAAGACACAGTCCTGGATGTCATGTTATGAGTATATTATATTCACGGAAAAGGGAGGTAAGCGTTACACACGACACAAAGGAACAAGAAAGTGAGAATACTTTGCAGCTACCGGTGCTGCACAGAATTGTTCATAGAACCAACCGCCTCTGTTGGGAATGAAAAATCAGAGTGTCTAATGATAATTCATCTGTTTTGCTGAGTAAAAGGGTAATCTTTTGCATTATTGAAATGTCAACAAACAAAAAGGTCTACGGGATGATAAAACACACTCAGCACATTGCTTCGACAGTGGTTGATAGGCTTTGATGTGTAGAAAATGAAAGGAGCAACCTGCAGAAAATAGCAGTAGCTGGCCAATTGAAAGGTTTGTTGTTATTGTGTGGATCAGCCTGGTTATCTTTGTCGCCATTCGAACCCAGGCCGATAAATCGGCCCCTTCATTTTCAAAGGGTTAAAGAACCCTAAATAGCTTGTAATTGCTAATACTAATAATGTTTTGGAAATTTATACATCAGCAATTGCCCTTTTCTACCATTTCTCTCTTTCCTTTCAGGCAAGGCCTTCTTTCAATCAGCAAAAGCCACATTTGTCTTCCTCATCAATTTCAAAAAGTCAACACTCTATTAATCTTATATGGGAACCATTCGCCCCCTTAGGCCCGACAGCTACTTTTCATGTTGGTTGTGTTGTGAGGGGAAGTCTCTTTCTGCATGGAGGCATTAGGGACTTGAAATCATCAGAACCCTCAAGCCAGATGTATAGATTGGATTCTCATACTACAACATGGATAGAAGTTCGAACAGCTGGCAGTCCTGCTTTAAGTCACCATGCTTGTGTTGTGTTAGAGGATCGGTACATTGTCTTAGTTGGTGGATGGGATGGAAAAAAGAGATGTGCTGATGTCCATGTTTATGATGTCCAAGAAGATAAATGGTTAAAAATGAATTACAGGGGATTTCCTGATGGTGCAGGTCTCAGCTCACACACTGCTTCCGCTTTGAATAATGGGGATATTCTTGTCATTGGTAGAGAGGGCAGCCTTCGGACACAACGCAAACATGGATCTGCCTTTATTTTGTCTGGCCATGTGGAAACAGGCCTTTTTACATATAGAGAATATAGCAATAATGTTACTTCCAGATCAGGACATACTGCCGATGTGATCAGCAATTCAGTGTTTATTTTGGGAGGTAGAAGTGATAAGCTGTTAGAAAAGGCAACAGGATTTAAACCAAATATTTCCCATAAATGTTCACTTCTGTCTAAACTTTTGGATATAGTTCACTCAAGTGCGTTGACTCCCATTTCAAAACTTCCTTGTGGTAGAAAGAATCATGTCACTGCTTGTGATGAGAAGTGCATACTGGTGTATGGTGGAGAAACTTTTGATGGTCGAAGTCGAGAACCTGTAGGAGAAATGTTTTTAATTTCCCTTGCGTCACCCACAAACTTCTATAAACTAAACATCAGCCCTCTTGGTAGGGCTGGTCATGTGTGTTGTATTCTGGATGATAAAATCATTTTCCATGGGGGTTTTAGCGGAAGGGGAAATGTCAATTCTGATTTGTATCAACTAAAACTGTGATTGCAAAGAATTTGGTGCTTATGATATCAAACAATTTACCCAGCAGTCTCATCTAGCTAGTAATCCTCTGCTTGAATTGCTCTCCTCGAGCAAAGGTTTCAAAGATTTGAGAAGCAGAACGAGCAGATTTAAAGGAACATGTCTATCTGTATCCACAGGGCCATGCCTATACTGTTTATTGAAATTGTAATTGCCAAAAATCTGATGTTTTTAAGTAAAGAAATGTATAAATGTCCGTGTAGTCTCACACAGCTAATAATCCTCTATATTGTGCAAATGCTTTAGAGATATGAGAATTTACATTAATTTTTTTGTGATCACAGAACAGAAGAGGCTGAATAAGCAGATTTAAAAGTAGCTGCTTTCATAGGGCTGTGCCTCTCCTGTCTGAATAATAATATTAATGGCATTGTACTGTCCTTCAGCAATCATTTTCTCTTGGTGTTTGAGAGCTCCTTTTGACTATAAGGTCATCTCAGCACCCATGGAAAAAGTAAGATGAAAGGCTGATTAAAATTAAGAGAATGGAATAGTAGAAAAGGTTGTCAGAAGAGAAAAAGAAGTTGCTAAAAAAAGGAAACCAGCATTCAAAATAAACAAAAAGCATAATACTTGCAAATATAAGTTGATAAATGGAGAGATGATTTACTGACAACAAAAAACATTATCTTTCAATACACAAAATAACAAGTTAACAAAAGCTACCAAGCCAACAACTGTGCATTGCAATAACCATTTAGGATTTCTACCACCCTTTCAGTCCATCTAGATAGCAAGTGACCCTGATAATGTGTCATGCAATGCACACTAATTGGCGATAGCCACCGAATAATACCTCCCTCTTTCTCACAGCAAATCTCTCTCCCCTCTGGGGACATAAAAGAGAGCCTGACAGAAGATGGACAGACAAGAAAGATGCTCTCACTCAGCCCTTTGTCGCCTTCTTTGACATGCATGGGGAGATTGACACTGGTTCTGTGGTTCTGTTCTAGCGCCTCTCAGTTGAGGACTCTGGAAACCACACGAGGGAACTTTCTCTTTTAATTAATTTCATCATTAGAAAACAATGCCCTTTGTCTTGTGGCATATATAAATAAGCTTACTTAAAAGTGTATATTTCATTTGTGCATATTTTTGTCTTTCCTTTTTTTCAAATGTGCTTGAATATCCTTCTAAAAGCACAATGTAAACCAAGTACTTTCTGTGGTTGCTGTGTATGCTATAAAATGGCAATAAACATGTTGAAATCTAGGATTATTAGCAGTATTTTTTATTATTATTATTGTATGTATTATTTTATATTATTATCATTATTATTATTATTATTATTATTATTATTATTATTATTTTAATATTATCAGCATCACCAACATCCCATGTTGATTGTTTTTGTTTATATTTCGTTATTCATTTACAATTTGGAACCTCAGCCAAACTCCAGGCCTCTACATCACAATTTATTTGTTAAGAGTGTTTTTTTTATTAGTTTTACTATTCTTCATTAAAACTGTTATAACACGGTATTACTTTTCGTTCTGTAACAAATGGGCCTACTTGAAAATTACTGGCTGAAAAGAAAAAATAACTATGTGACACTTGTGAAATGTTTTGTAAAATAGTTCAGATGCCTTTTGTCCAAAATTCTCATTGTTGTATTAATGTCAGAGAGATACAATGTGAATAACATTACATATGTAATTTAATTGACATTTGAAAGACCATTGATAAAATATGCCAATATTCATTTAGGAATTCACTTGGCAACACTCAGGCTAAATCTGTTGGCCTCTAGATGGCACAATGCCCTAAGTGAGTTATCTGAATAACAAATCATGGTCAGATATTAGGATTTGACAACTTCCAACCAGATCTATGGCTGAAAGCTTTGTCAAAACAGGTGTGGCATTTCGATGTGACTTTCATTTCAATGGTGTATAGAGAACAATTAAAAAAAAAACAACTGTTGTGCATTAAGTTAGAAGTGCCAAAAGTGAATTGTGCTTTTAGAAACAGAAGCCATAGTGCAAATATCATATGAATTGGCCCACAAATAACAATTCTGCAAATTTGTAGCTACAATATTGCTCAATCTATTTTTATAAAAATGGCCTGACTTTGTTGTTTGTATGGAATGTTTTAAGTTTTTGGTACTATTCTATACATCTCTGATGAATGTGCTTTGGCCACACAAGTCTAGGTTTTCAATGCAAAAGTTTCCAAGCCTGTAATCCTGATGCTGTCAGCAAAATATTCTTTGACATGCCCTGTCAATCAATGACTCTCTCAGTTTTGCCACTGATGGTCACTTCAACGGTCAACCAAAAGCACTCATGCAAAAAAAACAAAAAAAACACTCAAAATTTAATCTGAACACTGATGAATAGTGCTGGGCAGAGACTTGATTTTCAAAGAACTGGATATCAGGATTACCCAGGATCTTGACATGAATTTTAGATCATGTATTGACTACTGCAATCCAAATCAGCACAGACTTAGTTTTGTGATTTGATTGTTTCATGATGGAAAGTGAGAGCTTTGATTTGTTAAAGTGTGCGCAATACATGTACAGGCTATACTATTATTATACATTATGACATTGCTTCATGTGAGACACAAGACGCTCAGAGAGGAAGAAAAGGGAGAGAGGAGTGTAATGAGCGGGAGTTCAGCTTTGTTCCACTAAGATTCGATCAGCTTGTAGACTTGAAAGCAAGTCAAAAGCCAAATTGAAATCTGTCTGAAGACAGGTCAGGCCTAAAACTGGATATCCATCCAAGTCAGAACAGATAAATGGTATCAAAATCTGAATCTCAATTCCTGCTCAGCATTTCTAATGAATTAATTCAACCATAACATTCTACAATGTTTTAAAAGAAAAATGGCAAGGCAAAGATTTTTTTTTATGGATAAGGATATACTAGTGTGATATCCTGTTTTATTGACTTACTTAGAGATTGTTCATTTTTCTTTCAAAGTCAAAGTACATACAGAAATTTATCTACATGAGTATGAAAACAGATTCTGTTACTGAAATACGGCAAAATATCTAGACAAATAAAATGGATGAAAATTGTCAAGAAGTATAACTTACCAACAAGTTCAAAATGACTTGTACACTGTTACAAAAATACACAATCATCAAACTACATAATAACATGAATTTTAGATATGATTACCTATGGCAATTTAGTTCTCCTTTATTAACCATTAAAACAAAATTGATTATCTTTTGAGAGGGTAAAGTTATGAGATACTGTAAGATGCTTTTCTGACCAAATAAATAGGCTATTTGAAAAATAAGGCCTCCAAGGCAATAATTCGATAGTTTTAACAATACAAGCCTGGCTTATCATGTTTTCATGTCTGGATTGCAAGTCAAGAGAATCTAAAGGAGCATGTAAGCATAATGAAATATAAGCCTTCCTTTCAAATGAATTATATTTTTATGTATCTTAAATACAGTTACCATGGATCCTGTTAAGTTGATATCATTGGGGATTTAAAACCATGTAAATGTCTCCATAAATCTACTTCCAATCAAAAGAGTCCCTCATTCCCTTTTTACCTATTCCTCCATGCATGAATGTAAAACATTGAGCATTATGCTAGGCACTGCTTGTCATGGGCAGCTTAATTAAGCCAAGCAACACTTTGGCATTTTTGCATTACCAAAGGGTATTGCTAAAACTCTTGTAGATGACCAACTATTTTAAACTGTGTTGATTTAAGTTTTCAAAGGGGACATCTTCAATTAATATCAAAGTCAACAGCGGCCATATATATACAAGTATAAATACAGTAGTATAATAATGACTAAGCTTAGCACTATAACCACGTAGTCCCATTCATTGAAGCAGTCTCCACACAGAAATAAACTCAAGCATGCCTCTTTGTCAGGATAGGGACTTATAATCTTTTGGGACTGAAACAGAAGTAGACTGTAGACCATACTTAGAAATTTTTAGGGAATTATTAATTCCTCCCACTTTTTTACATCTTAGAAGAAACATTGTACAAAAATTTATAGGTACAAATTCACCACATTTTCAGACAAGATACATAGAATTCCAGACACAATCCCAGGCTCCAGCTTTGTTATGCTGCTGTACCCCGTACGTACTGGTAGAACCAATCAACTCTTAGCAAAAGATAAAGATTGCATTTATATAGCGCTTTCCACCATTCTACAAACAGTCTCAAAGCGCTTTACAATACTATATCCCCTAGCAGGCATACCCCCTGGGGAGTATACAGTAAAGTGTAACACATTTTGAGCAACAATACCAGCCTATTGTTAGGTACTCATTTAACACCTGAGTTGAATGAAGCAATTAGGGTAAATTTTCTTGCTTGACTCACTTGGGAGTGAGCTCTGCTCAGATCAACAACCCCTCAAGACTGGCCATTTTGGGCCTTTTAAAAAAATTCATACTAGAATTCAGTTACCTCTTTATTTGTATTTTTGATGATTTTTCTTCTTGGGTAATGAAATTGAATTTTCAAAAAATGTTCTGCCCATATTCATATTTCATTAACTAATCAACAGATCCTAATAAAATAATGTCTGTTGTGTCAGCAGTATTGTCAGTTGT
>JAOYNN010043677.1:0-12495 GCA_025770095.1 Goniobranchus kuniei | reverse complement strand
AGCCACATGCCTGCGACTAAGTGAAAGTTTTTCTTTCATGTTCGCCGGTGAAGTAGAACATTTTGTAATTTCATAAAAATGTTAACTATTAGTCCACTTAATGACCAAATTACATTGGTGAAATCAGCATGCATAAATTAGCAAAGTCGATGCATAGGAATCCTCATTTGAAGCTCATTTATGAAGTTTTGTTGTTGTTTTTTTAACTTTACCACCGTGTGCACTTCGAGAAGAGAGTGTAGTGATGAATGAATGTAGTGTGTGGATTCATTACCAGTAGATCTAGCACTGATCTACTTGTGTATGTGGATGTCAAACAGTATTCAAATATAATTAAGATCATCCGACAAACTAATCTGAACGATTGCACTGTAGATGTGGAGCAGGCTTAACTCAAGGAAGCAAAACATCAGTTCAACACAATTATTGTAAAGAGATGGCACTTCAGACAGGATGGTTGGATTGTGGAAACATTCAAAGAAGGTACAAAAATACTTATTGTTTATATTGAAAAATCAAAACAGAAAATATAATTGCAAGCCATTAATTCATGTTATGACAAATCATCAACATTTGGATAATATGGTTATATAATATGCAGGTCAAATTATTAAGTACAACCCTGGAATTTGTTTTTTTGAGAGAAGGTTTATCACATACTCACAAACAACACCCACACACCCATACAATATTAGATATTGCAGCATGTTATATATTTCTGTTGATATTTGTTTGGTTTTTTAAGGCTCTTTACGACTCTATCAGGCCGACATCTATGCTCCTATGGGATAAGGTAGGATTATAGGTTACTCAAAAGAGTGAACAGAAATAGCAGAAACAGATTTTGAGAATAGAAAAGAAGTTGCTAAAGAGAAGAAGGAGCATTTAGAATAGAGGATAAGCATAATACTTCATATCAAAAGCTTTTAAGCGGAGAGATGATTTATAAACTAAAAATGTCGCTCTTAAAAAATCAATTAACAATGACCACTAAACCCCATACTGTGCATTACAATAAAACTACCTAAGAATTTTAAAAATTCTTTACTAGCTGTATGACATACAACACAGAATAATGTAAGAAGGAAAATTAAAGGTGACAAAAAAGTTACAGCGTATTTTATACTGGCATACTTTGCAAAGTTGATGGTAGGTATAATGTACAGAGGAAAAAATCTGAAGTACGAGTCACTATTCGCTTGCAGCATTGATATGAAACAGGACAATAAAAAATCAATATTTTATTTTTCAACAGGTACTGATTGTTCATTTAGACAAACTGGTCTACAATACGATTACATTTGACTTCTGATAACAACCAATTGATGACAATTGTGTAAAAAACTGACCGACACCCATCATTTTCTTGAGTAGGCCTAACACTGTAGTTCCCAATCTATAGTGCTAGATATGACTAAATCCAATCTTGTAAATGGTATAACCTATTAAGCTTAATGAAGTCCAGGATTGTTTGCTTTCTATGTCAACTTTGTCACTAAAGCAAATTTCAATCAGCAGTCAGAGTTGGAAATTGACAAATTCCAAAATGTTCTTCTCATTAAAGCTGCAAACCCTTCTATTCCATCTGTGATAATCATAAGTATGAATTCTGTTTCCAAGTGACTGTCTCCAAAGATCAGCATGCTTTATACTAATGAGTATGAGGATAATTATATTTTTCATGTCTTTTTTAGATTTCGTTTCATGTAGCTCACTGACACTGACAAAGAAAGCACATATACAAATGAAATTTCTTATCTCATTTGACATAAAACAAGGCACTCAGCCCTAGTCAAAGTAAGTGCATTTTCAGGTTCAATTCATTTCTGGATTTTAAGCCACTAAAATTAATTTATTAAATAGGTGGGTATACTTTCATAATAATGATATGCTGGGCACTTTTGTTTTCACAAGAAATCTTGACATTTCAAGCTTAAATCCCTCTCTCTTCTTAATAATCGCTTAATTTGCTAAAAAAGAACACTGACACATCTCAAGCAGAATCTATAATTCTATCAAGAGTATTAATGTACAAAATTGTTACGATTAATAAATTGCACTCTGTTGGGTCAAATTGATATTTTCCAGATCAACCTACAGAGAAATCCTTCATCATACTGGCATTTTAATAGTAAGTCTTACAAGACAGATGAATCATCAGAAACAAGACAAAGCATTAATTCAAGGCAGCAGCAAATTTGTATAGAGATATAATTCCATTGTCTTCATACAAAAGATAATGTATCTTTTGTGTTGATTCAGCAGACCTGAAACACTAATCCATTGCCTAGAACAACAGTCTACAAAGGGCACACCTAAACACTGGTATCAACACCATGATATTAGTTCATCATCCTACTGTCTGTTGGGTTTGTTGTTTGTTTGTTTTTTTGTAAGGAAATATTAGCCTGGTTGGCTACATGGGTTAGGAATTGTGTTCAACCCGTTAGCCACCAAACTAGCAACTAAAAAGCTATGGTAATTTTATAGAAATTTGAAAGGATATTTTTTTTAAGTAAAGAAAATCCAACAGAACACTACCCTCTAAACTTTTGCAAGTTTCCAAAGTCACCAAAAAAGAAATGACGATACCAAAACAGAAATCTGTCATTTAGACTGAGGATCAGATGTCTTATATATTCGCATTACTCAAATTAATCATTATTGTATTTCAAATGTTATACAAGAAAGAAAATCACAGGAAATAGACCGTAGAAATGGTATATGATATTATGTCATGCAATGACAGTGAAATGATTTGAGATATTCAGATGAACCAAAATAGCTGAAAATAAGTAAAAGTGGCTTTGACTTAAGATATGTCTCATTTTCACACAAACCTGATATATTATCTCAAATCTCAATCTTGTAAGTTTTCGACCAACCTACTCTAGGCTTTGGATAGCTGCTTATTTATTCTTGAAATAATGGGTGGAAAGAAAAATTGAACTTGTTTCATTTATTCCCTGAGATATCTTAATCACTTATGCTTTTTCCACATACATACGTTCATTTATTTATTAAAGTGATTTATCAGAATAAAACAATATAGGCCTACATTTTTTTAAATCTTAAGATTTGCAGGAAACTAAAGTACATGACTGAATGAAAAATATAAATATATCATTAATCAGGTGCCCCCTTTACACTGATTATTTAAATTCAAAGAGAATAAAATCCAAATCCATACAAAACCAGTCTACATTATAACACAAACACAAAACCTTTGCTGATACATGCTTCATTTTCCATCTGAATAAATGGAAAAGTCATTGCTCATCTAGCAGAAAAAAAACGCTAAAGAACGATTAAAAGTCAGAAAGGAAAACTGATTAAACTATCAAAATATCAAAATAAAAATGTAATATCTGCCTCGATAAAATGTAAAACATATGCACACACAAAAGATAGTATTTTAAGGTCCAATTAGTCCCATGAAGTATGAATACAACGTTGTCCTTTTTATACATAATAAACAGGACTGAGCCTAAAACTGCAACAACTGGCTTTAAATATATATACATAATGATGTTGTTTTTTAAATATAAATAGATAGAAATACTAAATATAAATACAATCTTTGAAAAGGGAGGAAATGACTTTTAAAACATTTCAAGACGGCTTGAGTTGGGTTTTATTTTACTGTTAACGGCAACAAAATAAAGTTGTAAAACAAACAGAGACAAAAATAAAGGAAACAAAGTTGGATTTTCTCTGGCCTCTGAGAGAATACATCATACATAAGATGGAGGGAATCGAGTACAAGTAAGAGAACTCTGCTACATCACACTGCTGCTTAACAACTACTCAGTCTACTCGAACTAAAGCCCATATCCAAATGTAAAATATAAAATTATGCAGAAAAATTACAGTAAGAGCTTGCGAACATATATAATAATAATATAAAAATCTAATGAAGAAAAATGTATCGATAAGGATGTCATGGTAGAAAAGGCTTTCATTCATTCACATCACTGGCGCCATGCTTTCTTTCAGAGAGATTCAATAGTTAAGACTTATAATATATCAAAGATAAACAGTGATCCCACCATGCAGTAAAAAGGGGTGATTTTACAAACTATGCAACCTTGGATAAAGTCCGCTGGACACATGAGACACTCATCCTTAAACTGAGACCAACCTTTCTATTTTTAATTTTTTTTATCAGGGCCAATAGCCATGGTGAGAATATATAAAATAATATTGCTACATCTAAATTCCCTTAAATAAAAATAATCACAACTTATCATTTTCTGCCACTCGTTTAATTACTTTTTAAAAAGTTTCAACACTGCTAGCTGTTTTCTCTTTCAGGCTATTCAGAGTGTTGAGAATTTCATTCTTCATTTATGACAACACCAAAAGCAGTAATTTTAGACACAAGCAGCATCCTTGCACATCTGACAAGCCAATGTCATTGAGGAATAAAGCTTCAAAATATCCTTAAATGCACTTAGCTGCCAGTCACAAATACCCAGCAGGCAAAGCAGCATATCATTGGATGTCTAACTCCATGGGTTTTACTTAAAGTATTCATTACAAAAATGGTCAACATAGGATAAGATCAACTCATGAATCACTGGGTTATGTGGAGTAAACTGATTAAATACATTCAAAATGAGCCTCATATATATATATGTAAATAACATTAACCAGGTACATGTGACAAACTTTTCCAAATGAATAAAGGTAAGTGATGAGATTTTTTAGATGCCTTGAATCAAATAAAATATATTCTTTAAAAAGCTATTAACAGATTTCAATGTGTTGTCTCTAGGCTGAAATTGGGTGTAAAGGCACATATCACATTGGCACAATCCATAAATAAATGACGCAAGTATTGACATAGAAATAAAAGTTTAAACAGGACAAAAAACATAAACTGTGATCTAAAAATCCTTCACGGCCTATATGCCTTTCTAAAAAAAAAAACCCACCAAAAAACAGTTGTATGGTTTCTAAAAGAATTTTGTGTTGTGGGATGTTTCAAAAGTTCTCATTTTGTTTCAATTCCGAACAGATCTCAGCACGAAGCAAAAATATGGGTTTGTAAAACAAATCATATGTTTATTCCAAATCTTTCATTACAAATTTCAAAATTCAATAATCGATTCACCTATACATCTTAACTTTTAAAAATTACCAAGGCATCTCAAAATAAATCCAGCTTTTCACTTGAAATTAGATGAAAACCTGACAAATGTACAAATGTTATTGAATTACTGTTTATATTATCACTCTGGAACCCTCAATTAGACAATTTATTCCAGTCCTAGAATGACGCAAGGTGAATGACTGAAGTAAGAGTACATGAAAAGAGGAAGCATGTAAATAAAAGGATATCAGCAGTGAGCCAAGTACTTCACAAGAGGCCTTCCTAGTAAACAAGGCCAAAGACCAAATAAGAGAATGGTGCAGCAGGTACAGAAATCACAATATACACCAATGATCAATCAGTTTCAACTACAAACGTTTGAAATGTCTCTAAAAGTATAGCAATCTTTATGTCTTGAGAAAGGAACCCCACCAACGTCAAACAGCATATATATGGTGAATTTAACACTAGCGTCTGCATAGTTCCAAAGGGTGTGGTTTAAAGTCAAATGGAATGGCTTAGGAGTAATCATGGAATAATTGTATTTTTAGCAGGAAAAACACAAACCTCAATGGTCACACAATTATTCACTTATCTGATATTCACCTCGATTCTTGGTTTCAAAACTTGGCAAATTGATTGAATATGTTCATGCACATTAAATAATGAAAAATGGAAAGTCTCAAAACATTGCATTTAATTTCAAAATGAGGGATTTTGTAAAACTGGAGGGAAAAGAAATTCTTTCTTAAAGATATATCAAGGAACATTTTGAGATAGCTAGACAAATCTTTATTTTTGTCAGTTTGCTTTAGATCATTTAAAGTTGTTTTTATTTTTTTCTGGATTTTTTAAAGTTCACGCACATTTATTACATGCCTTCTATGAGGATTATAGCCATAACTTTTATTCACTTTTAAACTTTCTTTCCTTTTCTTTTCTTTAATGCTATTATGTCTAAGTAAAATTCGTGGTATTCAATAAATCTGGTGAAAGAACAAGGAAATCAAATCACATCTGTAATTGGTTCACTCCTTTCAGAGCTTACCTTGTCTATTTCACTGTATCATCAAAATATGTATCAGTGGACAATTAACTAGTAGCAGTATTACAGCAGTGAAATCAAATGCGTTGGGTTTTGTTCTTGGCCCCTCATAAGGAAAGTTGTTGTTTTTTTAAGTATCAAAAGTAATCATTCTCTAAGGAATGTGTTGCCAAAATTTGTGAAAGAGAACTAAAATGGTTAAGAGGTCACATTGAGAAAAAATGCCTTATTGTACCATACTGGTAAATGACAATAATGTCTCATATTGTTGCATTCTCTAGACTACCAAAAACATATAGACCACTGAATAATGTTTGCACATATATATAAGAAAAGTAATGCTATGCAGTAAGTGACACCAAGAAATTCAAGACTTCAGAACAGAGTCAGTTGAAGGCCAACAACTACTTCTTGACACAAGAAAACCAAATCTTCCTACTTCGATTTTGATGAATTTTTAAGGAACCATGGAATGACTCATATATCAAAATGTACAACTTCAACTCTAATGCAAGTCTTCAATTAAAAATTGATGCATGAATGAGATAGGCCTTCACCTACAATAAGTTACTCTCATAGCATATATTTTTCAATTTAAAATCTTGTGTTAATATCATAATCTTGGTTTGTTCGCTTTTTTTGTGGCAATCTTTTTTTTAAAAATAACAATAAAGAAGAGCTTATGCTCTGTATCATGCAAAAGAGCATCTAACACACTGTGCATCAGTTATCCACCTGGCAGGCCATAGCACCTAGCATCTTACCAACTTCCTCTGGAGCATACAGTGGATTAGTCTGTTGTGAGCATCACACTAGTGATCTGACAAGATCTTTCTTCATAGCCAGGTATTCATTGACACCTGAGTAAGTGAAGTAGAAAAAGCAAAGTGCTGCCATACCAAGGGACACAAAGCCAGTGACTTGTAGCTATGGGACACCATTTTTAATGTCCATGATGAAGGTCATTTGACTCTTGACCCAGGCTGATTATTGTACAACACAAAACTACCTTAAGCCTACAATTTCCTTTAAAATCTCATAAAACAGGCTGACAGAATTCTGAAAGCAGGATATGTCAATGAAAATTGGAGTCAATCTTAACAAAAAGCTAACCAGCAATATAGCAAAAAAGTACCTGAAAGACGTACAGAAAGAGAACATGCAAATCAGAAAAGGTTGGTGGTTTTGTGAGATCAAAAATGAGCAATAATATACTTACAATGTTATAAAATTTACCATTGCAATAAAAAATGTGGTAACAAGACAAATGGTTGTTAAATGAAAAAATAAAAGATATATAAGAAATGGAAAAGAAATAAAAATGCAATGCCTCATATGGGAAAAAAAGCTTGAATAATTCTGACACACAACAAATAAACTGTCATGAAACCTTTTTAGAATAAAAAACAAAAAGAAAAAAGTCATCTTCTATGTATTTTCAATAGTTAAGGGTAAAAATGCAGCTTAATCTATTTTCACTGATTTTGGGTGAACATGACGTTTAATGTTTTTTCAATGGTTTTGGATAATCATAAATCAAGTGTTCTGTCTATTTTCAGAAAGAGTCAAGAAAATGACAACAGAATCTTGACCTAGGTTCCAATAAGTTATAAGATAAGGTTTTATAGAAAAACATAGATAATGGTTGAGTGTGAAAATGATGTTTTTAGACGGTCACAAATCAGGCTTCGTGTATTTCAACATTATTGAATAATCATAAATCATTTTCATACGTTTTATATGACTAGGGGTGATCGTAAATGATATTCCATATATTTTCAACAGTTTTGAATGATCAGAAAGACAGAGAAAAGATGTTTGAGATTTACTCATGTCAAAATTAACATGTGTTGTTCTTCTTTTAATTCAAACAATTTCTCGACGCTGCAATTCGTAACTATCTTTTTTTTTCTTTCATTTATTTTTCTTATCTTGGACGAAGGTTTTGTGGTCAAAATAATGTATATAAATGGTAAAGTAATTCAAAGGTACACATTCAAAGGCAAGAATATTGAACTGACCTTGAACTTTTATGACATTGTCTATCCTAATCATAGCACCAAAGCTTTTCTCTTGACACCAACGATTCACATCAACAAAAATGTAAATAAATTCATGTGCTATTCTCTATAAATGTTCTTTAAAAACATGTAGTTAAAAAATTACTCAGGTGATACAGATAAAAAAGAAATGTTACCAGTACCCCCAAAACAAAAATTGTTTCAACAAGTGTTGAGAAAATTGGTGCTCTCTTCCTATTTTAATTGTGGAAACAAAAAGCAGCAGTTATTGCATGAACGTTTCCTTACGCAAATCATAGAAAATGAAAAGCCAAGAAGGCACTCGGAATGGGTTGATTACCATTAAATGGTCTCCTGGAAAGCAGATGAAATATATGAGAAAACAAAGAGATTATCTGAAATAAGTCAAAGAAAATAAAGATGTTTTTAAAATACTATTATTTTTAAGGAAAGATGCTGGTACACATGAATTTAACAGTATTGCTGTCATTTAGAACCAATATGTCACACTGTTTTCTTACAGTATAAGCTCAATTTTAAAAGAAAAAGCTTAAATCTATATTATAGACTCAAGAAAATATAAAAAATGACACTTATAATCGTATGGTTTGCCAATAAATTTATTAATAGCACAGCAGTTAAAAATAATACAGTGGGACTTTTGTTACTGGGGTCCTAGGAAATCGGAAAATCCAGGACATCAGGACAAAATTCAAGGGAACGGAATTTTTTCTTTATAATTTATATCCCTAATCACGACGAGGTCCCTGGCAAAGGTCCCTGGCAAATCGGGATGATTTTGTCAAGTGTTTTCTTAATTTCCACAAAATTTCAAGTACAGTGGTCTTGATTAACATCCACCCACCTTACATCCACATCCGCATAACATCCATATTCCTCCAAGATAAGGAGTTTTGTTGTTTTTTTAATTACCCCTTTAACATCCACATTTTCCCCATTACTTCGTCTAACATCACATTTATGGAAAACGAATTTCATTTTCCCTCCTGAAAGGATTGATATCCTGTAAATTTCAGACATGTCAAAAAAGGGGATTGCGTAATGCCAGCCTCGTCATCCACAACAAAACAAAAAACTTGTCACCATCTCACACACAAACCATTCATAACGACAACAAGTAAGCGATGTCACCAGTCAAGACCCCACTACCCATTGTTAAGTGTAGCTCTTTTCAGACATGCCGAATAAGGGGAATGCATAATATTAGTCTTTACGTTTACAAGCACAGGCCAGTGTGAAGAGATGGCGCCAGTTCATCGTCCAAACAAAAGAAGGCAAAATTTTGACACTGTCCCACAATGCCTGGTTCATGCTCTGCATAATACTGAATGTAGCAATGTTGCTTGTTCATTTCATTGCGCATCATCACATCCAATTTTCATTGGCCGGGACAATGATTGACAGATGAGCCAAACAGTACTTAATCTGCTCACAGCTCACAATGACATTAGCCACGCCTTTTTTAAAAATTGTGCATTTCATCATTGAGCTATATATAATGCCATGGGGAAATAGGCCACTCCCTTGCCCTCCGTCTTACATCCATATCCAGCTAACATCCACATTTCTCCATCTCCCGAGGATATGGATGTTAAGAGGAGACCACTGTATAATTATTCAAATTTTCTCAACAATGCTTCACATTGCACATGAATAAGTCATCTGTTTTATGAGGCAAAGAAATTAACCAAGAAAATTATCCTAACACTGACATATCAACAACATGCTATGCCAACCCAACACTAGATTAACACACTTGAATGAATCAGTTTGTTTCATGAAGCAATGGGCCGAACTAGGAAAATGAGCTCCGCGGAAATGTTAGCAAGTGGATAATAAAACTTCATCATGAAGTCCATCACTTGACATTGTGCAATTACTGCCAGCATCTGCGATTGGCACCTTACCGCTGTGTTTAACATGACGGGCACTGACAAATTTCTTATCTTCTTCATTGGTAAATCTCAAGAGCAGTGTTATCCAATGCATCTGACAAAGCTGCCAGTGAAATATTCCAACAAAAATGCTTGGATGACAACACTTCTCTCTGCCTGGAACATGAAGCAAAGTGCCCCATTCACGCTCAAATTTGTTTGTGAAACATTTTTTATCAATTTTTTTTTGGACACTTTGACGTTTGCCCTACATGCTCAAATTTGTTTGTCAAACATTAGTTTGTGCCAAGAGTTTGAAATGGACGGACCAACACCATTGGCTCTTGTTTTACCTTACAAGGAAAAAAAAAAGAAAGTGGGCCAAAAATTGTTTTTTGCAGCGCCTAAAACATGGCCATTCTAACTTGTTACATGAGTTGCTATGGGCTGAGCCAGATGATTTCGGAAACCTTTTGCGGATGGATGGAGATTCCTTAGATGAGCTTTTGTAAGTAAACAAGATACAGTTTATCTTGTGCCGGTGTTTCTTGACTGCGCAAGAATAAAAGAGCATCAAAATACCACAATGAAGGCTCGTAGATATCATCTGCACGGGCCCCAGACTTTCGAGTACCATCCAATTTCTTCTACTCCCTTCGAAAATTTGTCCACATTGAGTTGATTTTCTTTTTCATTTCTTCTTTAGTGACATACCACTACATGTATTTCAGCAGTAGAGCATCATAAGCAGCTTCTCTTTTTTCTTTGTTGCTGTATTCTTTGCTTTTAACTTTCCATAGTTCGGGAAAACCATGGTAAACCTCAATTAGCTCCAGGATATTCTTTTTTTCATCCGTTGATGGTACCATGATGATATAAAAAAGGAGATCGTTTCTATCCCACAGCAATTGGAAAAATAATGTTTGCACAAATTTGTCAAACCCACACTCGATCAAATTTGTTTGATGGTTTCATGAAAAATATCAACCGAAAACATCCGTCAAACATTTGACATCAAATTTTTTTGTCCATCAAACACACCCATACACGATCAAAAACCTATCAAATAAATTTGTGTCAAACATATTTGATCAAACCATCAAAAACATTTAATCATGGGGCACTTAAGAGTACAAAATTGTAAGATGCTTTTACTCATTGACAAATGCAATGCTCATCATAAAGTCATCAACTGCTTTCAAAAAGTTGGTTTCAAAGAAAACCATGAAGATATTTTGATGCATGTAGAAATGAGTATGGTGTTCCCATGTCAGACAGCTTTGACAAAAGAGAAATTTCAAGGATGGAATGAGATGGATGATGCCCTTCAAACTGCAGGCGAGCTTACAAATGAAACCTTCTTCAAACAGCTTCACAATCTAAAAGCTGAGTACTAGAAGACAACTTGGGCGATGAGAACGAAGATGAAGAGCAAATCGTATCATTTAGGCCACTGACTAAACAAGACAAATTGCCGATGCTCAACACCTTTCGTCGACTTGTGCAAAAACATGCAGCAGACAACCTTCTTGATTGTACGCACTGTTCTAAACATGATTTGCAAGAGGCCCAGCAATGCTATCAAACTAAAGTAATTGATTTCTTCACATGCAAAACCACTTAAGTACAAAGAAAACAACAAAAACAGTCCTTTTCAGGACTCCCATTTTAATGGGATTGCCATGACGTAGCAGAGAGACTTTAAGTAATCCTCAAAATGGATGAAAATTGTCTCCCTGAGAAATCAGGACAGTTGGATAATCAGGGTGATTTTTCAATCTCCCAGGGACGTCCCAACAACAGATGTCCTGCTGTAAATTTGGTAATTTTTAGTAAAATCTACAGTCTGCTATGAACAATGTGCTTCTCGAAATGTTTTAAATTTTAGTGAATCATTGGTCCCTTCACATGATATCAAACAAAATAAGCTAAATCTCTTATGTCATAGGAAAGTTTAAGTGCTTATCTTTACTATATATACGATTCCAGTCTTGTTCCGACAGTGGCAATGCAACATTACCAATAATTTTACATAAACTTTAAGAAGAACAGCAACTAATCTTTTCTTGAAAGTGTGACAGAACTGCCCTACAAGAAAGTCAATATAAACAGTTTACTGATTTGCCGAATATTGCCCTCTCCCAGACAAAGCCACATTGCATATTGACATGTGCCAAGTGCATGGGCTTAAATTTCCAATTTGAACTGTTATTTTGCATGAAACATTTTACGAGACTTTGATCTTTCATGAATGAAACCTTATTCTTACCTTTCAACCCTAACAACTAAATAAGCCGGGTTTAGAGTAATCACCGAAGAATACATTTCATTCGAACCTTTCCAAAGTTATTCCATATGATTTTCCCAGACAAAATGAATTTCAATCTTGTCCTAATGCTATTGAAAATGGGACTTTTGCTTCAGTCTCTAGAACTATCT
>JAOYNN010043566.1:0-12498 GCA_025770095.1 Goniobranchus kuniei | reverse complement strand
ACTACTACTACTACTACTACTACTACTACTACTACTACTACTACTACTACTACTACTACTACTGTTCCTGTAATCCCCCGAGAGGGCAAAGGACCTCCACCACACTTTTCCATCTGACTCTGTTTTTGGCAGTCTTTTTGGCTGTCCACCATGTCTGGCCAATTGTATGGAGTTCACTCTTGACTGATCGCCTCCATGTCTGCCTGGGCCTTCCAACCTTCCTTTTTCCCTGTGGGTTCCAATCAAGGGCTTTCCTGGTGATATTTTCTGATGGTTTTCGTAAGTTGAGTCCTATCCAGTTCCATTTCCATTCCTTTATCTGGCTTTCAGCTGGCTCCTGCTTCGATTTCCTTTGCAATTCTTTATTGCTAATCGTTTGTAGCCAGTATATTTTTAATATTCTCCTTAGGCAACGGTTGACAAAACTTTGTAGTTTGTGGATATTTGTTTTTGACTCTATGACAAAAGGTATAAATAGTCTTATTGATATACCAATTAATTTATATCAGCTTTATCCACACGTATCGTCACTAGTGGAATCTAGCAGTCTCTCTCTCATATGCCTAGCCAGGTTAAGATGAAGTATCCAAGGTTCTAATAGTATCTGTGCCAAATTTGATGAGATGCCTTTCTTTTTGTCAAATTAAAGTAGACTCACTGTTATAATTACCATAGACCATAAATCTCAGGAGGACTTGCTTTATGTTGGAGGGAACCAATCAGAGGTGTTACTTTATATAACATTTATGTAATTTTTTTAAATATTTTTTTTTACTGTTTCAGTCCGTAAAAGACTCATCAGAGCCTGATCACAAGAAGCCAAAACTGGACTCATCAAAACAGAAAAGTAGTAGTGAGAGGGAAGGGCGTGACAAAGAAAAAGAACGGGACAGATCCAAAAGAGATAGGGAGAAGAGGGAAAAGGAAGAGAAGGAGACAATCCGGCTGAAAGAGAAGGCTGAAAAGGAGAGAAAGGAAAAGGAGAGCTTAGCATCCAAGCAAATTACTGAAATTGAAATTCCCAGTGATGAGGAAGAACAGGCCTCTCAGATGGATGCTGGTGACTTTGCCCTAGAAATGGATATAGCTTGTGTTGTGTGCAAGTAAGTTCTATGTCCATTTTGCGATACTTTAATTGAGAAGGATTTTCATTCATGAATTTAATACACACGCTTATTTTCTGAGTCTTCTTTCACAACTCTCCATGCCATAGCTTTGGCTGTGTCAGGAACGGTATCCAAAGTAGTGACTTGCCAAAAGCACTATGCAGAGCCTAATCTGCAGGCTTGACATCTAATACTAATTTGGGTAACTTGGACAGAAGAATGTTCAATGAAAGGAGTTTCATATCAAAGGAATATGAGGTTATTCTCTTATATAATACTTAAATGTTTGTACACTTGGTTACAATCATAGAATAAAACGAGTATAGTAATTTCATTTTTAATCCTTTCTCTTTAATTTTATTTGATGCAATTTGTTGTGTATGTGGTATGTGTGGACAGGGAAAGAGAAAAACAATGGGAATAGGTTGGAGGGGGGGGAGGGAGACTGTACTATAACCCTCTTATTTCACCTCATTTTGATCTTTTGTCTCCTTTTTACTTCAGACAATTTGATGTGAGCTCAGGAAATCAACTTATTGAGTGTCAGGAATGTCGGAGCCTTTATCATCAGGTAAATGTGAAAGGATATTCTATATGTTTAAAAAAACGATTTTTTTTTTCAACTTTAGTCCTTTGCTCAAAAGTAAATTGTAAGGACATATTGATAGTCAGAAGATAACCCATATCTATAGCACCCATGAGAACACACCGGTTGTAACAGGTCAGAGGTTCCAAAGCAAGAACTGTGTGGAAAGCCTGGGAATAAGGCACTATATTGTACTGTGTAAAATCAGCAAGACCTGAATTTTGCTTCACATGGGATAAAAAAAAAGAAAAGAAGATATTGCATGACATAATATAGGGATGCCACTGTTCCAGAAATATCCAGAATTATGAAAATCCGAACCATCCTCCAGAAATTTGCTATGTGGTCACCTGATGTCTGGAGGAAAATACGAATTATAAAAATTATGACTCAAATAGGCTGTTGGCTGTCAGGAGAAGGTTCCAAAAGGTTTTTATAATTCAAATTGCCATAAAAAGGATATAGATCTGTCATCTTTAATTTATATGAAAATTTAGAAGTGTAGTTAGCTTCTTTCTGTCTTGATTAAGTAAAGAAGAGCCCATTTCAAAAGATTTCTTAGATATACTTGATTAGATTCTGCATTTTATTATTGATGAACTGGTCATCTTTCTGTTATCATTTTCAGATATTAAGCATTAACTTCTCAAGTTAATTTCAATGTTGTTGAATTTAATGGCATTGACTTGATAAAATGAAAGTATCTGTTGAAATCAGAATTCTCAAAGGCACTAACTTCAACTGGCCATGAAATGAAGTAAAATAGAGCCTCTCCTTAGTCCTGCCAACTGAGCATTGTTTGAGTAATTATACAGCATTATGTAAAAGGTAAAGAAATGTTATCACAGGCTGGTGGCATATCTGATAATAATGATTTAATTACCAAAATGTATAAGCCTTGCAAATTATTCTTTTGACGGATGATTATTTTTACTTTGATTCCAGGAATGTCACAAACCACCTGTAACAGGGGAAGATGTCAGTGATCCAAGATTTGTTTGGTATTGCTCCAAGTGTACCAAAAGTCTCAAAAAGATGGTATGTACGTTAGTATGTTATCTTTGGCATTTTTTACACAAATTGCAAAGATTTTTTTTTAAGTTTAGAACATGCAAATGAAAAATGGTGCAAGTTTTAAAAGACATTAAAAAGGAATTTGGAATAACTGATTTTAAGCCTGAAATCTTATTCATCAATCCTCTGTTTCTATTACTTTTTTTTTTCATTCCCAAAGTATGACGATGATAGCATATTGCATACATAGGTGTGTAGATAAAAAAAAAAATGAAACTAATAAAGCTGGACTTTGAGGAACCAGCATTAATTGGTAAAGTAAAGTTAGTCTCGCACCCATGACTGAGTATAGGGGAATTAGGGGTAGAGCCCTAATTATTCTAGGCATACGGCATTATGTGGTAGTTTGCCATTGCTTTCCACGTCGACTTTACTTCCGCCAAGTCTAGAAAGACCCATTTATACTACTGGGTGAACAGGGGGCCCCGAAAAAAAAACTGCCCGTTTGGGAGTCGAACTCGGGCCACCTCACATGGCAGTCAGCTGCTCTACCAACTGAGCTACCAGGCCACCTGGTATCACACCCAAAGAAACCAATGACTGAAATACTTGTAAATTAGACATTAGTTTTTTTACGTCTCAGTTTGATAGCGATGTGTGTGTTTGTTAGTGTTCTGATTTTAGTTCCTACAGCCTGTTAGGCTCTGTATTCTAAGGAGATTTTTTAAAAAAGATTTTCAGGAATATATACAGTTAATTTATCCAAACAGTCTTTCTCACTTGACATGAGAGAATTCTACATTCTCTTTTAGGTAACACAGAAACCAAGTAAGCCTAAACAAACCACCCCAGGGATCAGTAATAAAGAATCTCCGACTGCTACTTCTAAGCCTTTGAAACCAGAATCTACACTTGGTAGCCAAGCTTTCAGGAAAATTGATCCAAAGGTACACAACTAAGTTTAGCAAACTTACTACTTAATTGTGATTTTTATGTGTATGCACTTGTGGTTCCTAAAAGGAGATTGAAAGAAACATATTCGATGGCCTTTTATTTATATTTGAGTTCCAACATGCCTACTGATGGTGACTTTTTACGTAAATGCATTGATTTAATTTAAAATGGTATTGCAGTTACAGTACCACTTTCTGACACAAGTGCAAGATCCCTACCTTTACAGCATTTATTGCCTCTCCCACTTTCAGTTTTCAACTCAGTTCTTCATATTCAGGACATTGGCCCCAGATATTGGGGTAGCACCTGAAGCAGTTGTATTTAATTGTATCAAAGCTGGGCTAGCTTATTCAATTGGTTTTTGGGTTGAAATGAAATGTAATGTATAATTGATATGTAGGCCTATAGACATTTTGGCCACTGTTTGCCAATACGTATTTTCTTCTCCCTAAAATCTTTACTTACAGGGTGACCAGCAAAACATGCATCCTGAGGAAACATTGATAACATCAATAAAGTCTATTGGAATGACAGAGAAATTTCACAACTGCATGCAAAATCATCCACATTTAGGACGTTAGGGTTTAGTGAACATAAAATAATTTATCTTGAAATTTGTAGGAAATGTGCTCAATGTGCCGCTCATTTCAACCAATGCATTCTCTGGTCTATCACATTCTCACACTGCCATCATGGAATGGCTTTTGTAGTCTCTACATGGTGGTTATGAGTTCTTCAAGGAAATTACAATTCATACCTAACATCTGATCCTTTAAGAAGCCCCCAAACGAAAGTCTAGCGGGTTGAGGTCAGGGCTATGCGGTACCCATGTGTATGGGGTTCGACGGCTGATTATCTTTGTCATCAAAATGGTCTCTGAGCCATTTCAGCATTATATGGGCAGTTGATTATTTTCCTTTATTTCTCCTCGTAAATTCTTCATTCGGGAATAACAAGAACTCAGCAATAATATGAACATATGCCTCGTCCGCCTGTTCTCGCTATAACAGAGTTTCCCTGTAGCTTTGTATTGACAGATACGTTCATCGATAAATGAACAACACATCGTTGAAAAAAATGCTTCTTCAATTTTTGCAAGAAAACCAGCAAAAGCTTGATTTTCAACATTGCTGAGACCATGTTAAAATTGTTTTGATAGTCAACACAAACCAAGACCAAATTAAGTTTGGCTGAATCATTTCCTGTTCAAATGTGGTGCGAATCAGTGCTTGCATTTATTCAAAAAAGAAATTATTTGAGGTGCATGTTTCACTAGACATTGTTACCAATATCAACGTTCTATACATAATTCATATTCAGCAGTTTTGCCTGTCCGTCACAGGAAGTTGCATTTGCCTCTTACTGTTGTGCATTGTCAGTTGTACAGGGCTCAAATTTTGGTTATTGTTCATTAAGAAAACACTAGATACATGTCTAGAAAAACACAATAGACACTGGGGCTTTCTGGGTTTCATATGTTTGTTACTAATAGGATAAAGATAGACTTATAGTCTTTATCCCCACATAAGTGAAGGTTGACCTAAACCCCCGCCACCACATTTTTCAGGGGGCCATTACATTATGCAAAGGGGATGAGATCTCACTGTATGATCTTTCTAAATTTTTCATTGTAGCTCATATGGAGCTTGCTATCCGCTGTGGCTAACAATGTGAGACATTCCTATTATATGATAAAGACTTATTTCCTACCTGAAACAACACCAGTTTTCATATGTGTTGTCTTCTTGTCCTTTTCCACAGTTAGAAGGATCTGTATCATAGTAATTCTTATCAAAACTATTTGTTTCTTTCTTATATCAGTGATATAGGTATTGTTTTATAATCTATGTTAACATTTGTCATGTTCAGCTGGATTTTGAACTTGTAACAGTTATTGGGGTATGTTGGAAAATGTTACATGTCCTTGTGAAGCTTTAAAACCTTCCTTCTCTCTACTTTCATGTCATTTAAATGTTATTGTTTTTTGTCATACTCTTACAGGCCATAGTTACTCCAAAGGAAATCTCTTCATCTTCAACAACAAAGCCTATGGTGGGACTGGCTGGTTTGGCTGCTAATTTGGCCAAACCACGAGGAGAGGCTAAAAGTTCAGGATCTCTGAAGAAAACAGATCAGAAAGGGGAAGGAGGAAAGTCAACAAAAGTAGAGGGAAAGTCTTCAAGCAGCAAACAAGACAATCAATCCAAACCTTCATCTTCTTCATCTTCATCATCGTCATCCTCAAAAAGTGACAGCCGTAAAAGTGATAGCTCTAAGTCCACAAGTTCTGGAAAAGAAGAAAAAGAAAAGGAAAGAAGATCAGAATCAAAAAGCAAGGGTGATGACAAAAAAACAAGTGACAGTTCAGGAAAGTCTGTGCCATCATCTAAGGAAGACCGAAAATCGGAGTCAAAATCATCTTCATCAGCTGATAAAAGAAGTGACTCTGGAAAATCACCATCCCAGTCAAGCTCATCCAAGACAGAAAGTAGTTCCTCTAACAACTCAACCCCACAAGCTTCATTTAGTTCTCAAAGCTCAGAGCCTGTTTCAACAAAAGGCAGCAACAGCAATAAACAAGCTGTTGCTAATCTGTCAATGGTAACTGCTAATAAAAGAATTCAAATGATGAAAAAGAAAGCACAGACAAAACCGCAAGAAAAGAAAGTCCATATAAAATAAAACATTCTTACCATACGTTGAGGTACTAGTTTTCAAAAGGGGAATACCATGAAAAAATAAAGTAGAATGTTTTAAAGATTAAGGATTCACATTTAAAGAGTAGGGCCAGGATTCAAAAAGTTCCAATGCTTCTAATACAACTGGTAACAGGTTATCATTGCTTATGTCTGCAGCATTTGAAAAGTAAGGAAAAGTAACTGTCATGTAATCCTTTGCAGGATTTTAGATTAATCTGTAATTGAGAAAAGGTATTGGAATGTTGTTTTATTGTATTTATTTTCTCATGTATTTATCACTGTGAGACAAGTTTACCATTTTAGCATGCAGTATTGGATTTTGTATATGTGCTTAAAAGTAAAGATAAATGTTTTGTCCACATCCCCCTACAAATGTAACTCCCTAAGGAGAATACTGTCAGATAGCTGGAAGGAAGACACAACATACTTGCAATATTTCAATATTGCTCACTGCCTACTGTTTTACGAGCATACTTATTGGCATGGAATAAGGACCTTAAATTTAAATTACCTTCTCCTTCAAGGGTATAGAGATATGCTCAAAGCTGTACTACATAGCCATAATGTAACCTCATTTCCTTACCCTTTTCAAGTGTGGTTAAGGAGATGAAAACTGTATCTGGAGACCAGGGATATGCCTGTTTTTATGGGCATTCTGGCCTTGAAAGGATTTAGGGTTTGTCTTCTTATAGTGTTCCTGAAAGAATATAAAATTTGTTTCCATGAGTTATCATTCTTCATGCTAGCTTCTCCAAATCTGAAAGTAGAAAAATACTAGTTTTATAATTTTTAAAATTTGTGTGAAAATTTTAGATAAACGGTTGTTACAGTGTAGTACTAGTAGGGATTCTTTTTGTTAGGATGCTATGGAGCATAAAATGAAATTGTACATCTTACATTTTTACATTTGATAGAAAAAATGTAAGTGAACATATGTGTATGCATTTTATGTAACAGTCATTTAGCCTGTATGTACAATATGTATCATATTATGTACCGAAATAAATTTGAATGGTCTGTTGAATTCTATTCGGCTCTTTCTTCAGACTTGTGATAGTGTTACTTTTAATAGTATTTTTATGACAGTATGATTTGGTATATAATTTGAAAGCAATACATCCATGTCCATCTCCTTACAAATGATCCACCGTGTAGCCAATTGAATTTCACACACACCCACGCACGTACACACACACATAAGAATTTAATGTTATTGTGTTCACAAATGATAAAGAAGACCATGGGCATTTTCTTTGTTCTTTACCAATTGTGACATAAAATGCATTTATATAGGACTATTCCAAATTTCTTACCAGAAAGGTGTTAGGAGATATTTACAACAAAGGGGCCCCTGAGGTAGTAGATATAGAAAAGGAGGTCAGGACCAAACGTACGCAACTTTGCTCAACTTACATACACACATCAAGAATATACCATATTGATACATATGTGGTATTCTGGGAAAAGCACGGAATTGTTGGCAAACCTTTTATCGAGATATAGACCAATAAAGGTAATTTCGACCTGAAACATCGATTTTGGGGTTTTGATTTTTCACAAAAGAAAAAGTATTCATCTTTCATCTCTGAAAATGTGGAATTGAACAAGAATGTAGTTTTTTCACTAGTAATAATTTTTTGAGGTTTGGTCGAATGCTGAATTTTTAGTTTGTTAAATGACTTAGCGTCGAAAAAATGTTAAAGCCGTGTCCATTTTTCATCGTCGAATTCGTCATCAAACATCAACAAGAACATCATCATTGTTGCGGAGGCCCGAGAATCTCAACGAATGCCTGTCTAGACAACATATGAGTACTTATCCCCTACCACGCTAACCCACGAACATTTTCTTTATTGTGTGCCACAACGATACAATGAACAATATTGTGCTACAATTATCGTCTAGCATGTAGATACCATCTACGTCGCCTTACACTACAAGGTGTTGAAACTTGACTCTTCTGCGAAACCAGACTAATTGCTCAAGGAAGACATACCGGTGGATGGAACAAAAGGGCGACCATGTGTCGTCTGATTATATTTTCGCCTTTCTTTCATGTCATTGATAAAGCTTGGTCGGATACGCCTTCACTTCATCACGTGGTCACGGGTGATGGACAGTAACTATATCTACGAAAGTCCGATTTCGTGCCCTGTGATTTTAGCCACGCCCTTGCTTGTCCTATATTGGTGGAACTTTCTCGACCAATGATATCTCATAATCATTAACCAATCACCAATCTGTAGATTAAGATGGACAAGTAGACCCAGATGGGTCATCTCGTATAAACACCTCATGCACCACATTATGAGACGCACTACAACATTTTCGACAATAGATTACTAATTTTGTGAAAACATTCCTAAACTTGGATTAATCTTATTTCGTGCTTATTATTCCCCTTTTGGGGGGATCATATGCCTATTCCTATTCCTGTTCCCGGTTGATATATATAGTCAGACCTGGAACCACTCCTGAGTTCCTGAGTTCCTGAGTTGGAAGCTCACCCCATAACAATTACCTACGATCAACGAATTATCTCCTCATAGGAAGTGACCAAATTCCACAAGAGTATAGCGTCACATTCCTGTCTACCCAATCTTTCGATCACACGTCGGAGAAGTGCTTTTTTCAAAGCAAATAACAAAATCTCAATGATAGTAATACCTTCACCGAAGGAAAACGTATTACATCACTTTACAACGTGGCCAACTATTGCCACAGTATAGAGTCACCTCCCATCTTCCTTAAAGACATTATCCCTAAATGAGGAAATGCTCCTATGCAAAATAAACTAACACGAAATATTGAGACCCTCACCGAGTGAAAGTTCGCATCATCTGTCAGCAACCACGTGCCACTACACTATTGGATCACTGCCAGACCAGGAACCAACTTAGCTACTTGGAAACGGCAACGGAACAAGCTAAGTCTCTATTTACCGAGAACAATCCAAATCCACTAAACAATAACTCGCTGTCGAAGCGTATCCATTCCCTTTGACCTTTGATTTGTGTGTGTGTGTGTGTGTGTGTGTGTAATTAATTTAAATAAATAGCCATATTATTTTGTGTACCTAACTTCGTTCTTCTGCCTATGGAGATGGTTGAATGGAGATCACGGAAGGTTTCTCTCATGATGTTTTCCAGAAAAATGTTGGATAGGACTGGGGATAGCAGACATTATGTCTGACACCAACTGATGTTTTAAAATAAAAAAAAATATAGGCCAGGCATATTTTATGTGTAGGAACTTTGCTTTGTGACTTAAGCCCTAACAAGTACAATTTCATTTCCCAGCAGACGGGGCGAGTGATTGGCGATAAAACAAGAGCTATTAATGGTAAATACATATAATATCCAAGAAGGAAGGGAGGTTATAAAGAAGTAAGCCTCTACTTCCGTCCCAATTTCGTCTGCTTAGCAGCAGTTAAACAATGCGATGCGCAGGGCCTTGCTACAATGGACAACAGCACCGCGCATCACTTCATTAGCCGTAATTTCATTGTCGTGTGGTTAATTTATTCTTCCAGTAAAACTGTGTTGTCATATCTGACTACGTGATTCCTAAAACAGCACGTCTTTTTTAAATATATTACATGTACAATTATCTAGTTTATTCAAATACCGCTAGTTGAATTGTTAAATGTGATTTTACAACAATTCGCTATATCGTGCTTGGAGTTGTAGATTGTTCATATACATAATATAACAATCCCATTCGTTTGCCTTAATTGAAATAGATAGGGATCAGAGTAAAAGAGTCACACCATTCTATGCCGAACTTTATTTTGGTGTCAATGAAATTACTTGCAATAATAAGACTCAAGTCAAACGAAAGAAAGGACAATGGTGTTCAGCTATAAATTGCACAAATGAAAGGTACAATAGACCAGACTTGTCTTTTTTTCGCTTCCCAAAGGATGAAGAAAGATGTAGCCATTCTCAGTACCATTATTGGCATTGTTATCTATCAATATTTCATCATCAACATCACCATCATCACCATCAAAATTATCATCACCATCTTTCTGATCATCATCTTCGTTGTTGCCATCATCATCATTATCACCATCATCCATATCAACGTCGTCATTAGTAGCATCATCATTATTATCTTAATTTGGGGTATCACTGCTTTAAGTATTGCTTATTATTATTATCAAAGAATAACCATCATCATCATCACCTTCGTTGTCATCATGAACACCACGACATTAAAATTTATCATCATCATTTGCTTACTTGATTGACATTGTTCTAAACGTATGTATGTATGTATGTATGTATGTATGTATGTATGTATGTATGTATGTATGTATATATGTACGTATGAATGTATGTATGTATGTAACTATGTCCCGGTTATATGCTTATATATGTGTGTGCTTATGCATAATACTACATTATATTTTGTGTAACTATGTACGGTATCTCTGTAACTATACATCCATTATTTCTTTTTTGTTTCTTTTTTTTAAATGTATGCTTGTTTATCATGTAACACCAAGACAATATGCTTTTATGGACAATAACGATGTGTATTATCTTATCTTATCTTATCATACTTGTTCATCACACCCATTTGTCTAATGTAAGTCTATTTTCCGCTTCCCATTTTAATTACATGACTTCTGCTTCTACAGTTTTCCGCATACTTCACAAAGCTGCTGCAATCTCAATTAACTGAACATTTAAAAAATGAGTACTTCTAAATACATGCAATAACCTCGTGAAATCGCACAATTTGCTGTAATCTAATGAGTGCGATAAGTAGCATTTATTAATTAATGTTATTTGTTGCCCTTTACTAAATTGACTGGATCTAGATTTGTCCACTATAAATGCATCAAACAGTTTTAACCTAAGAATGATCATATTGTGACAACTAAGAGAAGTTGAGCACTTTATCGCGTCAGCAAAAAGAAAATATCCCTTTAAGTAAGGCACCCGATTCAATGATAACCACTGCGTATCTAAGGTAGATCTACGGCGATCCGCGCACTGGGCAAAACCACGTGGTGGGGTGAAAATCACAAGAAGGCGAAGAGGGAATCACAGATTCTAATCTGTGGAGGGAATGGAACGTCTTGGTCTCTCTCTTCCGTCTTGGGTAATATCGTGATCGCTAGGATGGAAGGACTGGGGGGCCCTTTGGGTTTACGCAAAGTACGTTTTATTCACTCTTGAACATTTTTTACAAAATTTAATGTAGATCCAGATGGCCTCACTGTTTTGATTTTAGTTATAACAACTGCTGCAGAATTCAAGGTTGGGCTGAAGATGCAAGCCTCACCCCAGTCGACGCCTTTGTGTGAAGATAACATAACATAAATAGTCCATGTCAATATTCATCACAATATATTCATAGTTCTTTAGCAACAATAATTGATCACAAATATCACTTTCAAGTTCTCGTTTAATGGCACTCTTAGAGCAATTCATATTTTCTAAATCCTTATTATATCTTTAAGCATTATTATGATGGTAACTTTGAACCAGAAGTCGTTCGATGGATTTGCATCGCTGGAGAACAAAAGACCTCCATTCCTCTAAAATGGTTTTAAAGGCAAACAAAAATGGTTGTTGATTTATCTTCGTCTATTTGTATTTACTAACTTTTAAGTATACTTAGGTCACGCATCTTCCCAATTGCCACCTATGGATGCGACGCATGGCCCATTGATACAAGCACAGAAGCAATATAATTAGCTTCAGACAAAAATGCTACCAAAAAATCATGAAAAAAAGGCTCAATCAATGGATTCTAAAGGAACCAAGTATTGGAAATAACTGGCTCATAACAACAGTCAAAAGATGTAATTGGACCTTCTTCTGCCTCCAAAAAAGGCGCCAGAGTCTTGAGAACGATAAAGAAGGAAAAATACTAAACTTCAGAGGGAGGGGTAGATTGAAAAGGAAGCGGAGTGACTACAGTTAAGGAAAGCTTGCACACTGACACAGCTAAAGCAGGCCGGATGACATATGACAGAGACAAACACAAGACGGCTGTCATGAAGGCTACATTCTGGAACAGATATGCCACTTAAGAAGAGCAATAGACTTTTCATTATCATTTACATTCGATTATATCATCATCGTACCCTTTGGTCAAAAGCCGTATGTATGCATACATATAT